>JAQZBX010047586.1:0-20425 GCA_029593785.1 Cabassous unicinctus
CACCAATCCTCACCCTCCTCCCCGTTCGCGCCACAATGTTCCCGCGCACGCGAATAGTCGCCATCTTTACCACGCCTAGCAACTCAAATTACCCAATCAGGTATCTACACCTGAGCCTTAATGCACTCCCCTTTTCCCTGCTTTATAAAAGAGCTGATTGTAACCCTCGCGGCAGAACAGCAGCAGAGCAACAGAAGAGCCATGTTAGTGGAATAAAGTGCACAGTTATTTCTTTACAACGTCTACGTCTCATTCCTTCGCTGGGTAACTCGGAGTCTCAGTTGATTTGTCCCGCAGGACGGGACAAGGTCTCCCAGGACAGCAGTGATAGTCCATTCCCTAACCCAACGAAACCTACGGTGTTTTGCAGGGAAGCTTCGCTTTCCTCCAGGCTCAGGCGCAACTGAGTGATGAGCCTGCGGGTGTCCTGAACTCGGTTCTGATACTGACTGCCCAGGTCCCGAAGTCTTTCCACAGTCATCTTGAGGTCATCCAGGCGATTCCGGTAGCTGTTCTCTTGGCTCCTTGCCTTGGTCAGCTGGAGATTTAGGACTCTAATAGCACCTGAACACAAAGAAAAGGGAGCATGAGCACTTTCTAGGTCAACACTGAATTATCAAATGTAACAGAGTGCTGAAAAAGCACTTTGACTTTGGCTTCCGGCAAAATGGTGAAAACCCAAGGTATGAATGGGTGCAACTGCTTTTTTATCTCCATCATTCAGGTCCCAGGAGAATGTCACAGGTGGTCCTTCCACCTCTTCCAGGGCTGAGCAGAGACACTTGCTGAACTGATATCAGCAGAAGGTTCCATGTCCTAGTACAGCAGTTCTTTCTAGGACCCTGAAATCTCTCCTGTCTGAAGGGAAGTTGGCCTTCATCACCTTCTGAAACTTGGGCTTCTCTCAGAAGGTCTCGAAAGGCCTGCTCCACCTGCTGCATCTTGGCTTCCAGCTCTGGGTGGGGCACTCCTCCACCACCCTCAGCCTTCGAAATCAGGGCCTCCAGGCTCTGAAGCTGCTGCATAAATTGACCCATCTGAAACCACACAGGAAAGAGGATCAGAAGAGAAGACCAAGATCACAATCCAGTACAGGGACCCTGAGATAAGGGTTGAAGCTCAGAAATGCTTGCCCTGTCATAGTGGTTAAGAGTTTAGAGACTCTGGGGCCTAAAGTCCTTGAGTTTGAACATTGGCCCCACTATACACTAGCTGTATAGTCTTGGGCAGTCATTTTCTCCATCCATAAATGGGGATATTACTACTACTACCTCACAGAGTTACTACCTGGACTAAATTAATTAATATTTATAAAGTGCTTAGATCAATGCCTGGTGAGAAAGGGTCATATAAGGTTTGTTAAATAGACAAATGAAAAAACAGGTTGAGTTTGTTCTGCATTTGAGGTTCTGCTTGGGCTTTTTCCTCCCCCACTGCTCACCCCAGTGAAATAATTAACAAGAAGTTCATTTTTCCTCTGGAATTTGGAACAAGGAATTTCTGGAGGTTATTTCCGTCCTTAATGACCTTGACATCTTCTGGACTCCTCTTATCTTTTACATTTTCATGCTTTTTTAAAGTGTGTTTTTATGAGGACATCTCTTGGGAAAAGTCCAACTGCAAAGTAGCATGTTATAGTAAAACAATCCCTGACATGGGTGGGATTCCTGATTCCACCTGGGCATGTGACTGTGAAAAATTACAATTTTTCTGAGGCTTTCTTTGCTCCTCTAAAACTGAGGTGAGAATGCTTTTCTCACAACGTGACCATGTTATCATCAGAACCCAATGAGACAGCATTGGTAAAAGGGGGTTTGAAAATGGTGTACCTCAGAACTTAGACATGGAGTACTATTGCTGTTATGCAGCAATTGTTTTTAAGACAGCAATGTTTAAAAGAAGAAAAATTCATCACCACCACTGCCTCACCCCCAGGAGAGGAGCACAGCCCTAGATCTATGAGAGAACCACCTAGAAGACACCTTTAAAGATTTAAAAATTCTGGGGAGCAGGTATAGCTCACTGGTTGAGCACCTGCTTCCCATGCATGAGGTCCCAAGTTCAATCCCCGGCACCTCCAAATAAATAAATAAATAAATGAGAAACGATGTCAAAGACAAGAAATAAAACACAAAACCTGGTTTAAAATAAATTAAATAAATAAAAAGATTTAAATATCTCTGCAAGAAGGTGGGGTAGGGGAGTGGTAGGAGAGAAGGCTCCACCCTGCTGGCATGCACACCTGAATCTTCACTTGATTATAGCAAGCTGGACAGCTGGTTAATGCTGCATGCTCACAGCTGAGGCCTCCAAATCCTGGCTTGCAGACACAGCTCCCATCTCTTCTACACTCCACAGCCTCTGAGCCCACTGGGTTGCAGTTGCATGCTAGAGACGAGATAGACAGGGAACATTGACACCAAGCTAACTCCAGAATCTGGAGGCATGACAAAGATAAAAGGAAGCTTGTCAAGTCACCAACAGACAACAATCCTTCTTTGCCCTTGTTGATTCATCTTGTGTTGTTTTCATTTCTTGTTATATCTCCAAACACATTCCTAATAAAGATAGGTCTTAGGATCATCTGGCAAGTTTGTTTGGTGGATGTGGATGAAATACAATAGTGCCTCCTTTCTGATGCTCATTTTCTTCCTCTCATTAATTGGAAGCCTGTTAGATATTCCACAGGCACAATGACTTTGCTCACAAGAGAAATAACATTTACTCTGGGTCTATTATGTACCAGACACTGTAAATGCAGACCTCTTCTCCTATTTTAAAGATGAAGAATGCAGGCTCCAGGAGGTTGAGTAAATTGCCCAAGGTCACACAGCAGGTAAATGGCAAGCTGAATATGAACTTGGGTGTGTCTGACTCCAGTGCCTATTCTCTTTTCATTCTTCAATGCTGCTTCTAACGTAGGAAACGCAGCAAACTGTTTGAGCACCTACTACGTGCCAGGTTCTATTCCATGTGCTGAGGATACAACAGTGGATGAAAGGAGTTAAAGTGATTCCCTATGTTGCTCTATCTTCAGTCCATAATATTATCACATATCTAACTGTACTGTCATTATTTGCATACATATTTGTGTGTTTTCCTTATTAGAATGCTTTAGTTATCATTTTAATCTCAGTATCTAACTTCACATTGGTACACAGTGGTGCTTGATAAAAGATAGTTGAGGGAAGAAATGTATGATCCAAAGCCAGTGAATTCCCTAGTAATAGCACTTTATAGCTAGAATTATACAAAGTTTAAAACATGCTTTCTCATATGCTATTTTATCTTTGCAGCCACTTTGACTTAAATATTATTTGTGCATATGAGGAAACTGAAGCTCGGTGAGATTAATTGGCATATTCAATGTAATGCAATAGGTATGTTCCCAAAACTTGAACTCAATACTTCTGATGTCAAGTTTGGGCTCTTCCTATTATGAAGTGCTTTCCAACAACTGCAGCTCACTTGTAGATTGAAGTCAGGGCTGGTCTGGTCCCCAGGAGTCCCCAAGGGATTCATGCCCCCTTGGTAGAAGCCCCAGGCTGTACAGAGGTCCTCAGACATTTCCAGAGGTGGAGATTCTGGTATAATTGGGAGCTTGGGGCTCCCTGCTGACCTCTGGGCATCCTGGAGAACCAGGACTCTTCCAAGTTGGATTCCTGGAGCTACTCTGGACCTTATACTAAAGCCCCCAGATTCTGGGCACCAGCGCCAGTCTGGGGCCTTTGTGGCTAAGGGGGGAGTCTCCTCTAGACTGAACTTGCCTCGACTATAACATGTGCAAAGGTTTGAAAGGAGAGCTGAGCAAGAGGACTGAGCAGCCCATCCGTGCTTTGATCTGAAGCAGCACTCAGGAATGCTTCACAATAGCTGCTGCTTTGAAGCCAAGTCTCCTTAGGAAAACCTTTCTATAGTTAATTACACTGACTTCCTGAGAGGGTCTCTTCAATGACTCTATAGCCCATTCCCGTCCCTGCTTCAGTTTGTTCAGGCATGTGTGCCAGTCATTTATTATGCTCCACAAGAGGTTTGGAAGCCACTTCCCTGTCAGCCCAGGAGTGGGCACAGGACTACAGTCCCCTTTATCTCCTCTTCCACTTAGGAATGCAAACCTGACCTTTTCCACTTCTTCCACCCAGCTTTAACCCACTCAGGATCCTTCAGCTCTGTCTTCCAGAGCCCTGCTGCAGGGTCAGCTGGTCTGGAAGCCTCAGACGGACAAAGTCCAGGCTGTTCGCAGGTCAGTTTGGTCAGAGAAACGTCAAAATGGTAGCTCTTGCTGATGAGTGAGCTTACCTGGGCCCGCACACATTCACACACACAGCCTGTCTGGGGCACTGTCCTACCTCGACACTTGTCCGCTGGGTTAGGAGCCAAGGGATCCCCAAAGTAGCCTGCTCTGCACTGGTCGCAGTGGAAGCCGGCCGTGTCGTGGGCGCACTTCAAACACCGGCCTGTCAGCCGGTCACAGTTCCCCGATGCACTGGGGTCCACATTGTTGTTGCACTGACAGGCCTGACAGGGCCTCACTGGGCCACGTTCCCCGAAGGGGTCCCCAAAGTAGCCGTCGGCACAGAGCTCGCAGCGGGCACCTGGGAAGGAACAAACAGCCAAGCCCAAGTTACCACCCATCGGCAGCAAGACCAGACCCAGAGGCTGCCAGTAGCCAGTCGCCCTCTAGAAGAGCCAGGAAGCACACGCTCCCCACCCCACCTCCACCGCACCCCCCGGACCCTAGTCCAACACTCCGAGGAGCAGGCACCCATGGTGGCGGCTGGCTCTCCCACGCCACAGTGGGCCACAGATCTGCACCCTAGCAGCACTCCGAGGAGGCTCCCTGCAGAAGTCAGCAGCTCCACACAAGTGGTAAGATGGAGAGTGCCCCCTCCCAGGATGCCGAGGAAGGAAGGCGTCTTCTGACACCTGACCGGCGGGTAGAAACCGAGATTTATACGGTCACTATACTAAGTCTGCCTTCTTTACCTGGTTTCTTTAAAAGAACTTAGTTCAGCCACGCATTTCATCTGAAAGCTTTTCTTCATGTGCTAATTAGAAACCCCCTAAAACAGCTTTTCATGTTTCCTCCTGTAAAGGGTACACTCTGTCCTGGCTCAACTCACTTCACCTCTTGGACCGCAGTATTCTTATCTTTAGAATAAGGACACTTCAGTTAACCCTAAGTAATGATAATTTCCTACAAATTCCTTGGGAGTAGGGAGGCCAGGAATTAGAGGCCAGGGCCTTACCGGTGACCCCCGGGGGGCAGTTGTTGCACACCACCTCCTCCGTCTCGGGCATCACGGAGCAGCTGAACCCATTGTGACAAGGGCAGGGCTTGCAGCTGCGGGGGTCGTGCGGGTCGTTGTAGAAACCAATGGGGCAGTCGGCACACTGGATGTCGGGATTTTCATCCCCCGAATAACAATCTCCTGGGATGCAGAGGAAGAATGGAGAGGCAGAGATGCGAGCAGGGTCAAACAATACAGTTCCTTTACTACGGAGGATGCATGGGGGTTGGAGCTCATAATTCAGAGCCTTCCTTTCTGAAGCCTTCCCCAAAGCGTCTGCACACGGGCCTTCGGCTTTGCCCTGGTACCAAGCCCAGACATGGGCCACCACCCTGAATCCCACCCTCACTCTCTCATGCTAAGGGCCATACACTTTCTTTACTGACCCTAACCTTACGCAGGTCCCCCTGTCCTCCATGGCCTGGCCCCATCTGTCCGCACATTCATTTAGGCCCTGACGTTGCCTTTGATCTTCCCATACAATCCATGCAACCCAACACCACCTCCCCCACCCGCCACCAATCCTGACAGCCATTTCCTGTAACCTAGCACCTTTCTCACAACCTTGTGGCATGTCCACAATGAAAAGGACTGAGTGTAATAAAGCACCATGTCCATCTACCCTACTCTCCTTAATCCTCGCTCATCTCCAAAATGAGTTGAGGCACAGTCTGTCTTACATGGTTCTCTCTCTGCCACGGGAAACCCCAATCACCTGGCTGCACCCCCAGCCAGCTGACCCAGATGTCATTTCATTCACCTGTGTCTGGATCGCAGGCCCCGCCCCCTTGGCAGTTGCATGGAATACAGGTGCCAAAAGGCCCCAGCTTGGCTGAATCTCTTTTGTATCCAGTAGCACATTCCTGGCAGAATTGCCCCTTGTACCCAACAGGACATATACATTGTTCAACCCAGGGTGCTGGCGCTCCAGAAACGGGGCGGGCTGAAATTAGGGTCACGTTGTCCAGGAACCCAGTACCTGTGATAGAGGATAGGTTGGAAGTAGCAAGAGGTTAGGTCTACAAAGCTAAAGTCAGGCCTCTCTTTGGGTTTTATTTTTAACTCCCTATCAAAGACAGGTGGGGTTCACTCACTGTGCCATGTGGCGAGGCAGAACAGGCTAGAGCAGGCTCTAGCAGAAAAATCAGGGTTTAAATTCTGGCTCCAAACTCACTAGCTGTGGGAATTGGGAAAGTCATATAACCCCTCTATGGCTTGTTTGCTCAACTGTAGAAGATAGACCACAGTGGAATCTATTTCCTATGTTTGTTATGAAAATCAAATAAGACAATACATATATTATAATGTGCTTGGCACACAGTAGAAGTTCAATAAACAGTAAACACATTTTCTTCTTTCTGATCTAGTCTCTCCATCAATGACATGGAAATGATGGATGCCAGCCATGCTTCCTTTTCACATGAATGCTAAAAAGCTTATGAAACTCTGATTTAAATAAGACTGACTGGGATTAGGAAGACGCAACATAACAAGTTCAAAAAAAGGAATTAAAAGAATATGCAATGATGCCTGAAGATGGAAACAACATGTATAATCCCAAAAGGAAAAGCTACTCAAGCCCATTCTAACTAAGAAACCCTGCCCATTTGTTGTAAGTTGTCTTCTTCAAATAGTCAGCTTTAATCTTCTAAACTCAGAGAATCGTTTAGCAGGTAGCATCATGCATTCTTCATTGGTGCTGACCTCTTTCTAGAGAAATATTCCTTTTTAACTTCTAGAATGTGAAATTTTAGATTACACAACAGACTCTAAATCAAAACCATAAAGAGGTTTATCTACTTGCTTGGAGACTGTCACCACCTCAATGGGGAGCTGAAACCAATTAAATTAAAACCTAAGAGGAGAGAAATGCATTTCTCACAGGCCCTTACTGTATTCTCCATACGTGGCTCGGATCCGGAGGGCTGTGAGGTTCCGCAGTAACCTTCGAAACTCAAAATAACTCAGCTGTGGGCTCCAATTACTGCTCGGATGTTCATTTAATCTACAAAACCAAAAACGTTAAAAACCCAACTCTCATCACACCCCTACGTGACAAATTACACCTGAGGATCCTGCAATAGCTGAGTCCCTTCGCAGTCCTGTCTAGAGGGTGGCGCACGACCAGCAGCACCTCCTTACAGACATGAACTTGGAACTTCCTCACTCCCTCTGCAGGGCAAACCCCACAGGACGTGCTGCAGGGCAAACCCCACAGGATGTGCTGGAGGGCAAACCCCACAGGACGTGCTGCAGGGCAAACCCCACAAGACGTGCTGCAGGGCAAACCCCACAGGATATGCTGGAGGGCAAACCCCCCAGGACGTGCTGCAGGGCAAAGCCCCGAGGATGTGCTGGAGGGCATCCCAAGGCACATGTCAGCTGGAGCGCTGGTCCTCAGTCATCAGAGACCACTTTCGATTCTTGGCCACACAAAACCTAATACTAGGAACAGCTCTGAGTTTGAGAGGCTCTGAGACTCAAGAGCTACTTTTGGTCTTGATGGTTAAATGGCGTGTTTGTTATGGGGGCACATTTCAGATACACTTTCCAAAAGTCAGGTGCCACCTTCTACATTGTCCACTTCTGATACTTGCTTATTTGGCACCACAGTGCGCCTCACTCCATCATATCATTAGCCTCTGCTCCATTTTTCAAAATTCTATTTTGTTTTTTACTGAAATATGTCTTCCAGGAACAACCCTATCCCTTTCATTTCATCCATCGATTCATAAAGCAAAAGTCTGTATTAGATACTGCATTAGACAGGAGGATACTGAGACAGCCAGGGTGAGGGGATCAGAGTCCAGCAGGGGAGGCAGGTGGGAAAACAGGTAATTCTAGCACACTGCAGTGAGTGCTGTAACAAATGTGTGGCAAGGATGCCAAGGAAATGCACAAGCGGTGACTGCAACTTTCCCTGGGCTTCTGAAGAGGCTAATACAAAGGAGGAACATGGAAAGTGAATCCCAAAGAGTAAGTTCACCAAACCAAGAAGGTGGGAATGGGTATTCCAGGTAGGTGTGCTGCATGAGTACATCATTACGCTAAGTGGCACCTACTTAAGTACATGCCTTGTGTGTGCATGGTGGGTCTTCTCTCCATCCCCACTAGTTCTGCCCTGGGGTCGGCTCCAACAGCCCTCACCTGAACCACTGTAGACATGTTCTGCTGGTCCAGCTAGGGCTCTCCCTAAAACATCCTCCGCGCAGGGTTCGCACGCAGCGTTCACAACTGATCACGTCCCTTTTCTCCTTTCAGTGTCTCAATGGTGTTCCTCATCTTGCCAGCATGGAAATGATCTAAAGCACCTTGACATGACATTCAAGGCCCTCCATAACGGGTCCCTTTTCAGCCTTTTTCAGCCCCATCTGTCCGTCTCCCCTATACGTGTTGTGTTCCAGTCATGAGAATTGCTTGCCTGTTCCTCCCGGCCTTATGCTTTTCTACATACACATCTTCACCTACTGCTTCCCGTGTGTTCTTTGTCCTCTGATTTTTCTCGCTGGAAAAGCTCTGAGCATCTGTCAGTTCTGAGCCCATGTGTTCCATCCTCTGAGAAGCTTGACCTGACTCCTCCAGTCAGAGTTTGGTGCACTTTCCTCTCCTCCCAATACCCCATGAATAAGCACCACCATAGAAGCAAGTGTTTTACAGTATTATGCTTGCTTTTTGACAAGTTCTAATTCCTACTAGACCATGAGCTCTTGGAGGACAAAGACCATGTGTCTTCCTCTTGCTATCCCTGCCTTTAATGCCATGCTGGGTACATAGTAGGTACTCCTCTCTTCCCTGACTTCTCTGTACACACATTAAAAACACCATTCTACACAATAACATGCAGTCTCCTTAGGCACACACAGACCCTCCCTGACCTCACCCCAAGTCTCTGATCTCACCTCTCTCTCTCCTCCTCTCCATGCTCCATTCATGCTCAACTTCTTGGAAATTCTTAAGTGCATGAAACTCCGTCAAACATAAAATGTCCTCTGCCTTGTTAGTCTTTCCCCTCTTTACCTTCCTTAGAGAGCACCTCTTCACATTTGTCACGTCTTCTGGGAAGCTTTCCTTGACAACCCCAGTGTGGAGCGTTTGGACTTCCTACATGTATTCCAGAAATACCTGTGTCTACTTTGCCTCCCTTTGCCACTAGACATGCTGCACTACAACCATCAGTTTTTCATTCTCTCCCATTCTCCCGCCAGCTGCTTGAGGGCAGGAGTCATGCCCTGAATAGCATGTAGCACCATGTCTGGCATGTAAAAGGTGTTCAGAAAATGCTTGTTGAATGAATGAATGCTGACTGAATGAATGCACTAAGAACTGGACCTTGATCACAGTTTGCTCTATTTGACCCACTTGTGTTCTCTCTTTTTACCTGAACGTGTATGTCTTGGTGATTCCACAAGGCAGTGTCTTGTCAAGTGGCAGCAAAGGAGCCGTGAGCAGTAGACCAGCACCTTCCAGAATCACATCATGGACAGATGGGTGTCGGCCTCCCCTGTCCACACGGTAGTCAAAAGATAGACTTTGCCCATAGCTCACCTGTTGGTTCCCTAGAAATTTGGCTGTGAAACAGAATTTGAAAAGATTAAGATCAGTTTTGAAACCAGAGAAGCAATGAGTGAGCAGGTTTGCAATAATGTGGGCAATTTCTATTGGAGTCCTATGATGCCTGCCCACCACCCTGCCAGAAAAGTCAGTACATGACAGTGGACATGGCTATACCACTATTGGCTACTAAGGAGGATTACTGAAATGCTAAAAGGACTTATTATAAGACAATTCCATCCATTAGGTGATTCATAGCATGACTCATATAACAGAGTGATATGTGACAATCCCATAGCAGCATTTAGTGCCCTTTGTTGTGCAGTGCTTTACAATTTGCAAAGTGCTGTCACAAATATCATTACATCTGATGGCAATAATCCTTGGAGGTAGGCATTATTATTCCTAGTTTATAGATGAGAGAACTGAAGTTCAGAGAGGTTAAGATAACAACTTGCCCAGGAATCACATATTAGTTAAGGATATGAACCAGGACTAGCATTCTAGCTAGAGTTTTTCCAGGTACATACTACTAGCCAATATGTTTTTTTTTTTACACTTATAAGTGTTAAAAGCTTTAAGAAATGCCTTGTTTTCCCTTTTCCATCCATTTCACAATATATCTACAGATTTGACCATAGTCCATTTCTACTGAGCATGCTTGGTGGGCATTGTAGAAACTCCCCATTTGGTTAAAGTAGGAGCCTAGGCCAGAGTCTGACCCCAGGATATCCAGTTCTGCTCTACTGTGCCCTGTCTTGGTGACTTTATCAAGTAGGGTTTAAGCCCTGACTCGCTTCTATAGATAATGTTGCACTAATACTAAGTGGTATGGCTTCCACATTTTCTAATTCCATTTTCTATCTTTATTTTCTAGTTTTATAAGTTGGCTTCTCTAGGAAAACTTATCTCTTACATACCAGGTGCCACAAAATAGACAGGGTCCAATCGTCGTGCTGAGCTAAACACATCCCGATGGCGCTGGGACCACTGGAGCTTTGCAGGAGAGCCATTTCTTTGGACAGCCTTCCAGCCATCAACATCTGAAACACAATAAAACCACAGCATTCAGGACAAATCCTCATCATCTATTGAGTTAAATAAGGCAAGGCTTGCTTTCCTAAAAGTCCTAGTGGTCAGAAGTAAGTGAGGTTTTCTTAATATTTCCAGATTCAAGTACAATCCTCAAAATTCCCCAAGTACCTCTTTACTTGGGTCTCAATTCACCCTATCCCACCCCCTAGCTGCTTTGTCCTCTCAACTTTAAATATGACTCTCTTATGATAAGGGAGCACATTTGCATTTGCTTGTAATTTGTATTTTTATTGTAGCCACATAAACAGGATCTGGCCTTTATTAGGTGAGAGGGTCCAGAATGGCCAAAAAAGAAATCAGAGCTTAAATAATATAAATTCCCAATCTTTTCATAGGGTTTTGTAGTTTGCTAACTGATTTCATATAAATTAACTCATTTGATGTATGTGAAAGTAATATTGTTAATGAATGTGAACTCCAGAAAGATTCTCATAAACTCCCCAATTCCAATGAATAATTCTTTTGTGGTTTTTAAATACATGTGTATGGGAAATGCAGGGAGATGAAAATCTGGTATCATTTCAGTTATTTTTTAAAGTTTTTCATACTCTGGTATGAGTAAACTGTTTAGCTATAACTTTTTTCAAGGTAGTAGGGTATGACTTATTGCTCTGACAAAATAATGTACTTTCAAAGATATAAGAGAGTTGATAAAGGTGGTTTGAGAATCCCATCCTGTGGATGGGGTGGGGTGGGGTGTTGGTAAGCACAAAGATCTTGGAGAAAGTTGGAGAACAAAAACCTAAAAAGCTGAACCCTTTACCTTGATGGAAGGTAGAAGTAATCCTGTGCACACTGTAATCTGCAGAGCTATGGCAGTTGGCTGAATGCCCATAGCAAAAACACTGGGTACAGCCTTCAGGGTTTCCCACATCCAAGTGATAGTAACCTGGTCGACACCTGCAGCGGCATTTTAGAGATCAGGATGACGTTATAGGTTGCTCCTTATTCCACATGGAGAACATGATGACTGGTTCAGCCTCCTTTCTACTATCTCTCCCGCCAGCCCTTACATACTCCCAGAGAGGGAAACACCAACTTTCACAGACCAGCCCCAAGCACAGACTACCTGATGGATAATCACAGACGCCCAAATGAGAGAACATGAGGAACCTTCGCTTTGTCTGCCTTTGGTAGACAGAGTCACATTTGTCCTAGTGGTCTATAAATGAAGTGCCTGACCCATCCTTGGACTGGGAACTGGTGAGAAATTGAGGGGAGCTCAGATGGGCAGGTCTGGGAAAGGCAGGGCAGGGATCTGCAAGGTTAGACCTGTCTTACAGAAAGTGTTTAATGAGGGACAAAGGAGAAGGAAGGGGGCCAAGGAAGGTAAAGCAAATATTCCAGCCTCAGAGCCCACGACACCATCCCGATCCCCACAAGAGACCTGGGTCTTGATCGCCATCCCTGTCACTTGGACCTGGGCTCTGACCCACAGGGAAAAGGGCAGGTGAGGATATGACAAAGGAGGATGGCTAGAGGCTCATTACAAAAGAAAATGGTAGGCTGCTGTTCCACCTCTGCCCCAACTCAAGCCTACTGACACCTACAGCTGCTAGACAACTCCAGAGAAGAGGGCAGGAAAGCCAGTGAGGGCTTGTTTCTTCCTGTCCCACCCAAACCCCAGCAGATCCTTTCCTACATGAAATAATGATAGTTTCAATGTTCATTCATTTAGCATTTATGATATGCCAGGCACTTTACAAATACTCCCTCATTTACTTCTCACTACAACCCTATGAGATAAGGGATTATAATTGGCAGCTTCCTTAGGTGAGGAGATGAGGCCATAGCGGTTAGGAAACTTTCTCAAGGTCATATTGCTGGTGAGTGGATGAGGGAAGATTCAGACTCAGGCACATCTGCCTCCACACCATGTCGTCTTAACCACCGGGCCATATGTTGAGGGTACGTTTGTTGTACAAAAGCACAGAAAAGCAGGCATGCTGTGGACAGTAGACACTTCAGAGAACAGTTCTAAATAAATGAGCATTGTTTTTTCTTCACAAAGAAAAGGTTAAAAATCACTATGGTTTCAATGGGGTGGGGAGGAGGGGAAGGGAAAGGAGGTCAAGGGAAGGCACAGCAAGGGGGGCAAGGGAAAGGAAAGTAGACGGGCAAGGCAAGGGGATCAGGCAAAGCTAAACAATAGCATTTAGGGATGCACTCGGGTGTCAACTTACACAGAAAAGCAAAGCAGTGATTCACAAAAGTCAGAATAGTGGTTATTCCTAGAGCAGAGGGAGGGGGACATAATTGGGATGGTGTGTTTTTAGCAGTTCTAGTTCTTATCATTGATGATGCTAACACTTGTTTTATATCATTTTCTGTGTTATATATTGAAATTAAAAAGGTTTTTTAAAAAGTGTCTCCTCTTTCAACACTTAAAATAATAAGCTATTTCCCCCTACCTTCACCTCAGCGGCAAAGAACCCCTGAAAACACAAGCTTGGAATGTATCTGGCATTTCCTTTGCCCAGGTATAAGAGACTGGCAAGGTGCCGAAGAATTTTTCTTTTAGAGGTACTTTCTTACTTTTAAGGAAATAAGGAGGAAGCCATTATCTCTGGGGCCAATGTCACATCCCTCTTCTCAGGGCAATCTCAGGGGAAGGAAGAGTTTTGAGTCAGAGAACAGTCTGTACTTAAGGAATGCCCTGTAAAGGCAAGCAGGGAGATTCTGTCCTCCCTGCTCCACCTGCCCCAGCATGGAGTGGGGCCCAGCGAGCTCTCAACTCGCCCAGTTCATGTGTGCACATGTACCCACCATCCCACCCCTGGGGCGGTTCCTTTTCTGTACATGATGGTTCTACATGGCCAAATGCCATGCTAGTCCTTCTTACAAGGATTTTCCCAACATGTTCAATTAGGCCATTCCTTCCCGGGAACCAGTCTCCGTCACGTGACCTCATTATTGCATCCCACCCTGTACCCGAGCACCTGGGACTTGGACCCAGCTGGCAAGGGGATCCCTGGACCTCTGCCACAGGGAATAGAAAGAAAAGGGGCCCAGAGCAGAACTCCAGAGTCAAATGAGTCTGGGGGGCTCAGTTGTACAATTAAAAATAGTAAAAGCCTAGTTTTTGAGGACAGAGGGCAGGGTGTCTTCAAAGTTTTTTAGATACCATTTTTCTCTAATTCTACTCAAAGGATTAATTCTCTTGCTAACTGCCAAGGGGCTGTCCCTGCTATGCCCCTAGGGCCACGGGTCACACAGACCTGTCACAGCGTTCTCCAGTTACAGCTGGCTTGCAGACACAACGACCCACGTCACAGGGCCCCATGATGCCTGCTGGGTCACAGTCACAGTTGGAGTCTCTGGGAAAAAGGAAAAAAAAATTAGGGATGTGTTTCTAAATGCTTTGCAACTAAACACATAATGATCAAATGCTCAACAACAAACATCACCAAAACTGAGCAAACCTTTCATCTCTCTTCTTTCATCAACGAGGCCTCTCCTAGCTGTCTTTGTCCACACTGCTCTATCTTGGATGCTTTAAGCACTAAATTGTCTATACCAGTGCTACTCAAAGTGTGGTCTGCCAGTCACTTGGTCCAGGAGTTGTTTGCTCCCCATACCCAAAAAAGAGGCGGCATTTGAACCAGGATGTAAATCAAGTTCATCACTACATTGTATACTTCGGTATGGTCAACTGGTTCAGTTGATATTTTTAAAAAATTATCACTTCTTAAATCTATTGTTTAATTCAATGATATCTGCTTTTATCATGATTAATTCTATCTATTTGCCATTTTCATCTATTTAGTTTGTGGTTTTTTTGGTAACAGCTTTCTTGAGATATAATTCACAAACCATGCAAATCATCCATTTAAAGTGTACAAGTCAATGTTTTTTAGTATGTTCACAGAGTTGTGCAGCCATCACCACAATCAATTTTTGAACATTTTCATCACCCCAAAAAGAAACCCTGGACTCTTTAGCAGTCACTCCCCACTTTCCTCCAACCCCTTTTCCAGATCTGGGCAACCACTGTTCTGCTTTCTGTCTATAGATTTGCCTATCCTGGACATTTCATGTAAATGGGATCATGCAGTTTGTAGTCTTTTGTGGCTGGCTTCTTTCACTTGTTTTCACGGTTCAGCTAATGAACTGCATTCCTTTTATAGCTGAAGAAGATTTCATTGGATGGATATGGCACATTTTGTTTATCCATTCATCAGTTGATAGACATTTATGCTGTTTCCACCTTTTGGCTACTATGAATAACACTGCTATGAACATCTGTGTACATGTTTTTGCATGGACAATAAGTTTTCATTTCTCTTGGCTACATACCTAAGAGTGGAATTGCTGGGTTAGGTTGCTTCTTTGTTTTTGTTTTGTAGCAAGACTTTCTCAGTGAAACAACCAGAGCTTTCATTTAATTCTGATTTAATTCTGGCACAATCTCCTTGTCTCATACGGCACTGGTCTCTGTCACTTGTTTTGGCACATGATCATGTGAAGCTATATCATGTGCCCCAAGTTTGTTGTCTTTTCTGTACTGATCTGCTCCTCCACTGACGGCTCTATGACCCGATCCAAATCCTTCCCAGCAACAGGCACCCTTTTCTCTGCCCTCCCTCTCACATTCCTCATCCAATCGGGTATCAAGTCCTGTCTTGCATGGTCAGAATTCCTTTCCTGAGCCTCACCTTTCAATTTCCATGGCCTCCTCATTGTCTTGGCCCCTTTGTACTACTCATCTGGACCATTCAACAAGCACACATTCAGCCTCTCCTGGTACCTAAGCACTGGGGATACTAAGGGAAACAGGAAATAGCCCCTGCTCTCTAGGAGTTGAGAGGCAGGGCCAGGTGTATGAACAGTGGCAATAAAGCATACTGCCAGCTGCAGGGAGCCGGTTCCGTCTCTAAGTGCCTCGTGCAGCTCTAGGCATCGGGGATGCATCTTGCTAAGACAACTTTCAAGCTTTTACTCATCCTTTCACTCACTCTCATCCTCCACTCCACAACATTTGCTGAGTACCTGCTCTGTGCTAGGCACCGTAAACATGACTTTCCTCGGTTAAAAGCCATGAGCAAAATTTACCCCATAACCTCCACTATGACCTGCTTCCAACCTACATTTTCAGCCTTTTCTCGCTTTCTTCCCCTTCAAACAAACAGGCAGCTGTCAACCAGCCCTATACTTTATTGACTCAGGCCAGCTCTGCATCTCTGTGGTTTGGGAATGTCATTTATAACATAGACTCCATCTTCGTCCAAACAAAGAATTTGAGGAGGGTAGAGGATGCTCCAAATTAAAGGGGACCGAGATTGCACAGAAAAGTTCTTTCACCTCCAAATTTACTTGGGTCAAAACAGGTCCCAAATTAGACTTTAAAGGATTCTTTATCTCCATCCTAATTCATCTGAAGGGAGGCATGTATCAGGCAGGGTAACAGCATGGGTTCTGGAGCCAAAACTCTGGGCTGGAATATTAGGTCCACCCTCACTAGCAACATTGGGCCAATTACATAACATCTCGTGGCTTAAGTTTCCTACCTTTAAAATGAGTATATTAATAGTCCCAACCAATTAAGGATATTGAAGGATTAAACTAGATAATCCATGTAAAGTACTTAAAAGAGTGTTTGGCACAGAGCAAGCGCTCAGTGAATGGAAGTGTGGCTGATGTTCATGTAATTAGCATTACTGGCGTTCTTTGCGACAACAGACGCGTGCAGATGCTTACGACAGTCTCTGATCTTGGGTGCACCCAGCATCAGTGAGCATGTGGAAGCCTGGCCGACAGCGGTCACACCTGTCTCCTGTCACACCTGGCTTACAGCTGCACCGCCCAGAGTTGTCGCATCGGGCACTAAGAGAACCTGAAAATCGGCAAGGAGGGAAAGAAAAGAAGAAAGGAAATATTTTATTGATGTAGCATCAGGAAGCAGCTGTCACTCTATGGGAGCTCAAAAGATACTAAGTAATAACCACCGCCTGCTCCCTTTAATCATTATTTCACATAGTCGGAGTATTCATTCATCCACTAGGGAAGGCTCTGACAGTCAAGGATTCTTCAGGGAAAGAAATGCAAATGACTCATGAAAGTGTTTTTATTTATATATATGCTCTGATTTTGATATTAAGTGGTGTGCGGGCCACTGGTTTTTAAAAGAAGTCTGCCAAATCTCTGAGATCTCAAAAAGAAGGAAAATGTGTGAATGAGCCCATTGGACTCCTAGAAAAGAGTTCATTTCAGAAAATGAGCAACATTCTCTCTTTTCCCTGGCAGGCAAAAGCCATCATTTAAAGTTCAGTGCTTGTATGGTGTGATTTTTAAGAGCACAAAGAGGTCTCTTAACCAAAGATATCTCTA
Organism: Cabassous unicinctus; assembly: GCA_029593785.1. Taxonomy (NCBI): domain Eukaryota; kingdom Metazoa; phylum Chordata; class Mammalia; order Cingulata; family Chlamyphoridae; genus Cabassous; species Cabassous unicinctus. Next base: position 17,265 of record JAQZBX010047586.1, read on the forward strand.
CCTGCCTGGGGTGCTAGGAAATTTCACCCTCGGATCATCACTCCTTGTCCACACCTGAGGATGTGTGCATCTGACTTGGTTTTGTGCACTAGAGAACTTGTCCTGTGATTAATTCCTTTATAGACATGCTTTTGGTTGTAAATGGGTCCCCTCAGACTGAGTGTTGAAAGGCAAGAGGTGCTCAGGATCACCCTGGCATCCAGACCTTCACACCACCTCCCTCCACTACCCCAGTGCAAGGCCCCTATGTCTCTCACCCAGACCCTGCCTCTTGTTCCCGACCCAGCCTCTGTCCCCGCCTCTCCATACAGAAGCCAGAGTGCTCCTTTTAAGATGTCACAGGGATCACATTACTCATCTGTTTAAGTTCTCTGGGGGCTGCCCATGCTAAGCAGATTAAAATCCAAACATGGCTCACTGAGTCGCAGCTACGCGGCTCTCCTTCCTATGCCCAGAATGTGCCCAGCTGCTTCCCTCCTCAGGACATTTGCACTTGCTGCTCCCTCAGCCTCTATAATGCTCTTTCCCAGAACATCCCTGGTTGGCTTATTCTCCGCATTCAGGTCCTGATTAAATATTACTTTCTGGAGAAATCTTCTCTGACTCCAGTATCTAAACTGTCCAGCCAACCCTTACTCCAGTACTCAGCCCAGCTTTACTTATGATTACCTTAGCTTACGTTCATTGCCGTACCCCAGTGCCCAACATAGAGAGAATGCCTAGAAATCTCTGTTGGATGAATGCCTGCAAGCCAAGGAAGAGAAAAGGGCTACTGTGGAAGGTGCTTGGAGGGAGCCAAAACAGGAGGTGAAGGGTGGCCAGAGGGCCTCCTCACCTACTGGATAATTTTCCTGGGGCTGGCAGAATTAGAAAATAATCCATATATTTCAAATATTTCTGGTAATTAGACTATCCATAATTTATGATGGCAACAGAACATTAACCAATTGCTATATGCTTTTTTTTAAAGTTCATTCTCCTTCTAGGAACTTTTAATTGTCCAGTAGGTACAATTCACATCAATCCATATACTGATTTTGTGCCTAAATAAAGGCTTCTATGCTGTGTGCTATGGAGACTGAACTCCATCTTGTGGGAAATGGGGGGCTCCCAAATGGTTTAGGCAGGCAGCGACAAGTCAGACTTGCAGATCAGAAAGACAACTGCAGTATGCAGGAGGCTTGGAGAGGCTCTCATTAAAGGTGACCTCCCATGACATGATGGTCTGGCTCAAATGAGCCTCCATGAGAAGAAGAAAACGCTGTGAGACAGGCATTGTGGGTGTGAAATTAATGACTTTGGCCACTCTTGGGATATGGATGATGAGGGAGAGGAGGTCACATGGATGGCACCCTGGTTCCAGAGTGTGCAACCAGATGGGCTGTGATGCTATTAACCAGAGCAGGGAAGAAAAAAGGTAGAGCAGGAGCTGAGGTTCAACCATCAGAGAATATAGTAAGTTTTGCTTTGAACATAGTGAATTTGAGTTTCTAGTGGCATGTCAAGGTAGAAATATGCATCTGGAGATCAAGAAAGAGGCTGGGAATGAAGATCTTGGCGCCCTCAGCACACAGGCTAAATAGGAAATGAGAGCAAGAGCGAGCTCACTCTGGAAGCAGGTAGAGGAAGAAAAAGTGCTGCAGTGAGAAACGGAACTCCATCAATCAATGAAAAGGGTGATTGGAGAGGAAAGAAGTCTCAGGATAGAGTCAAGCCAGGGAAGCCAAGGGAGGAAAGTTCTGAGAAAGGTTTGTCGAGAAGGAAGGTGGGATAGTTTTCAGGGTCTAAGGCAACAGAGCATTTAAACAAGATGAGAATGAAGAGGGGCTGTTGGGTTTGGTCTTTAGAAGCTGCCACTCCCACTGCTCTATGAAGTCAGCAGCCAGCAATAGGAAGGAAAAGTTCTTGTTGGATTAGCTTCTGATAACTAATATTAACCATTGTTGCAGTCTCACTTCAATAATTTATATTATTATTAAATTTATATACTATTTAATAATTAAATAGGTTAGTTTTTAACTTAAATGAGTGTCAATTTGAGGACTCGAACATTTTTTTTTCCACTTTAATTAATGGTAATTAAGTTTTCAATTTAAGAAAACTCTCCCTACAGTTTTTCAGAAATGAATTGTTCTGGTAAGATAGGAAAAATTTACTTTGCTTTTGGCCCAAATGGCCCAAAATGGTATTTTCTGGAACACTCTTCTGAGAGGTGTTAATGGTCACCCCATGAAAATGAGCATTCCATGTTCAAAAGAGTTTCAGAGATACATAGCTAACAGCACATTAATAGACATGAAGCTTGTTTACCGTTTTAATGCCATGTTTTTAAGCATTATTTGACATAGGACACAATCTAGAAAATACTGCTCTAGAGGAAGCCGATGAACATGCAAAGAGCCTGGGCTCTGAAGTGGAACAGATCTCAATTCAAAGACAAGTTCTGTCACTTATTAGCGGCGTGTCCTTGGGCAAATCGCTTACTCTTCACTTTTTAAAAAACAGGAATAACAACATGTATCTTGTAGGGCTGCTGTAATACTGAGCTAAGATGTATAAAGTGCCTAACTCTTTGTCTCACACAGTAGACTTTCAAAAAATATAGCTTGTATCACCGATGTCCCCTTCAAATCTTCCAAAGTTAACAGAAACATCTGCAGACTGTAACTGTGAACATACTGTAACTGTGAACATAACTAATTTATTTCATGTCCAAAGCTTCCAAAATGACAGCGCTGGATTTTCAAAGTGTTTCGCTAGAATAAAACACCCCTGTCCTGATTCCTACACCAGGAGCAACTCTTAAAGGATTGTGAACAATCGGGTTTAAAGAACAGATTGAAGAACAGCTTCTTGTTTTAGGTTTGTGTCCCAGTAAGCTCTTTCAGTGCTTATGTAGATAGAGTCTACAGGCATTTGAGGACTCAGGAAGGTATTCTAAAAGGGATTGATAGGTAAATTTTAAACCAAGAGAGTTTGCTTTCTATTGAGAATCCTTTTAAAAATATATGTGTGGAGTGGGTGTAGCTCAGTGGTTGAGTGCCTGCTTTGCATGTATGAGGTCCCAGGTTCAATCCCTGGTACCTCCTTATAAAAAGAAAATTATATATATGCATGTACTTGCATTTAAAGACTTGTTTTTTTTTTTGTTTTTTTTTTTT
>JAQZBX010047587.1:0-20427 GCA_029593785.1 Cabassous unicinctus
AACAAAGTAATCCAAGTGAAAACGTCAAAAAAAAAAAAAAAAAAGCCCAGAAAAATGCCCAGCACTGTGATTGGATTTCTGGAGAACAGCATCTGCTGACACGTTCAACAAGATGGTGCCATTCCGGTCTTTCCTTTTTTGTTCCAGGGACAAATAGAAAGGAAAAAAAAACCCATAAACCACCTATACCCTGGTAACACAAATATAACTGTAAATAAACATATCAATGTCTATATACAGTGCAGATTTATGCAGAATCCATACTCTCAGCTATTCTTTAGTTATCAAGCATATGTCCTTTTGAGCCTAAGAAAATGCTATTAATTCAGTCTGGAGGTTTGGGGTACAGTTTGACTGTCTGTGAATAAAAAGGTGAGGCTAATTAAGTGGTGTTCATTGGGGATTTGGAAAAGAAGAGACTTCTTGTGGGAAGGTAATTATATCTTCATTGACCCTCACGTGGGTCCCCCACCCCCAACGTCGGGGCTCTCTGACTCGCAATGTGACATCTCCTTTTGGGATGAGCTGCCGTCACCTTGCGGAGGCCCCCTCCCCGCGGATGCATTTTCTAATCAGTTCACATGATTGAGCTTACACCAAGTGATGCTTTACTTAATTCCTTTCCGCCTGTAGGGTGTGGGGTTTGGAGGGCCTCTCGTCAAAACTTTGGAGGGCTCTGTCAGTTTGAAAAGAACATGACCTTTAAATTGTATCAGTATGTTTGCTGGTGCATAAGGGAAAGGAAAAGGTTTTTCCTGATGGAAAACCACTCGGAAACCAAGGAGTGATGCGGAGGAAACCAGCCCAGGGAGTTAATTTGTTTATACATAATTTGCTAAGTGGGGGCCACATACCTGCTAGGGTAGGAAAGGCTGGCAGTTTGGGTCTGGGGACATTTAGCCTAACTCAGGATGTTTTTCTTTTCATTGCTTCTCCCCTGTGAGTCACTGATATTGATACACTATTATTAGAACAGGTAAAACAGAATACTCCTGTTATGGCAATGGAGGGGATGGAGGGAAAGGTTTTAACACGAATCTACTTCTATGCGACTCACCAGCTTTGGAGTTGAGTTATTAACTCTTTCGGCAGTAGGATTAGTGAGGGTCATTCTGATACTGCGTGACTGAAGAGGGAAGGTGAGGAATGGTTTTGAAAAACAAGTTTATGAAAAAAAAAAGCAGCAGCTTTTTATAGATCAAGGCAAATATTCTGATTTCATTTTGAAAGTTTTATTATAGTAGAAAGAATTCAGGAAGCCCATCTGTTTTACACACACACACACACAGGCACTTATACTTTTTCGGTTGACTTGTTTAATTTTTTTTTCCTTTGCATGGCTTTGAATTTAGAAAAACTTTAACTATGATCCTTTGTGTCAAGGTCTGTTACTACTCTCCTCTTTTTTCTAGTTAAGATATTTTGATTTATAACGCAGAAAAAAAATAGAGGTTATGATAATGGACATTTCCTGGTTTAAGGAGGTGACCAAGAATAGCAATTTGAGTTTGGAACAGACAAGGACTTAAAAAACATTTTTAAGCATGTTTATCTTTCCGAATCAAGAACTCTGCCCACGTTGTCATTCCGAATGGAGTGAGTACATGGGTGTGGAAAACCACTAAATGTCTATGTCTTAGTTTCCCTTCATTTGCTTAGTTGTAACACTGAGATAGAACATCTTGTTCTTCTGAGGAAAATTAATAATTTTGGAGAAAAAAGGTGGCTTCCTCAAAAGGAAGGGAAAACGTAGATGGTGGTCTGTTTATGTAAAAATATTGTGACCAGACAACATATTTGCTGTTTACAGTGGGAAGGAGCATTGAGCAAGTTCCTGACTCTGAGTCCCGTTTATTCTTGTATTGTGAAGCATAATCATTTGCTAGTTTAGGAGAAGCCCCTGTGCTCGACTGCAAGCAGCAGTGCTATGAAGTATTGACTGAGACTGGGTTCCTAATGCAAAATGCAAAATGGGAATTGATACATACTTGATGGAATTAAAACATCAGTGTTGGCTTTCAGCTCTTCTCTAGCTCTTGTAATAAATGCAGGGCATCTTAGAAATAAAAACCAGAAAACAGCCAGGTGCCTTTGAAAGGCAGACGTGGCACAAAACCTGGCTGCAGATTCGCAAATTGATTTTATCCAGTGTGGACTGTTTCATCTCTGACTTTGACATGTATTTTTAATTCATTTTAAATAGAATGCTTTAGTTTTTGCTACGAGAATATGAAGATATTGTGACATGTTAGGTAAATGAAATAATCCTGATGATCACATTGAACCATACATAGGGAATTTTATAAAGGAAGTGCCATAAAAAGTCCAACACATATCCATTTACTACCATAGCAACGTACAGACACTGGGCCTTCTGCACAGTCCATGGGCCACTCACCACAGGATTGCTTCCTATAGTGCATGGATTGCAGGTATGGTTCCCTTGGAATCCTGCCCTTTTTCAAATAGAGTTCATCTTCACCAACATGGCAGTAACCGTCACGAGCATGAGGGGTTTGGGGGTTGTTCCTTTCTGCATTTGGGAGATGTTTATGTTCAGATTAAACCCCAAACCATGAGACTCTGAGTAAACTGTGATGACCAGTTCCTGTCTGCCCAGGTACAGTACTTTAATTCTCTCTGTTTGCTCCAGGCTTTGTGTACACTTGTGCTTGTCTTACCATCCTGAGTTTCACCAAGGGGTAGTGTGCTTGGGCCAGGGAAGCCAAATGGCACAAAGGCCCACTTTCAGGTCCAGACAGTTGCATTCACCCAGGCTCATAACATTTTCAGCAATTTCAATTGAAAGCAAAGAAAGCCACGGTGATATTTTCTAAAGGGTTCCTGGGCCTCTTCAAGCATTATAATCTTCCCTCCTTCCTTCCATCTCAGAACCTGGCATTTCAGGCATCTGTATGATTTGCAGGTACCACTCCCCAGACCCAGGGGGATCCTCAGCTCTGGGAAGGCAAAATGGTAAAGTTAGGGGTGCGCTGGGGTGTGGTGGCTTATCTGGCTAGAACCCAAAGGGTTCTGGTTCCTACTGCTTTGGTAGGCTTCCCCTCTGAGGACCCCCAGGACTATACTGCTATATTTGCTCTTCTGAATCCACAAGATTTCCTCGGTCTCAGAGTGTCATTCATTCCTGGTTCTCAACCCCCAGCTTCCCAGGATTGCCTCTCGGCACCCCAATCTTCTCTCTCCAGCCTCCTCTAGGGGCTCATTGCAAGGTGAAGCCCACAGGGCCAGGAGGCCCTTTGACTTCAGCCTGCAGAGCTGTCACCCAGTTCTTCCAGTCTGAATAACTCAGCTTAATTCTGGTGCCTTCCCCACGGGATGGGGGCAGGGTGGGCCCTTGGCTGGCGGGCATATCGTGCTTTGGGTGGGGAGTGTGCCACTTGGCTGATGAAGTAGGAAATTGTCCTGGGGTCTGAAACATTTCTGAGACTTGGGCCCATCTAGGAAAGGTAAATCTGTGACTCTCCAGACACATTTTGAGTGAATTGGTTTCAACTTTCTCGAAATGCTAATGTTGCTATTGTTTATGTCTTGTCGCATTGTTTTTCACTTTAAAATTACAGCTTTAGTACATTAACCTAATTTCATAATACTGTATTAACTTAATATTCCATAAATCACACATGTCAGACTGCATTGTTACAGATGCACAAAACCCAAATTTACTATTCAAGCTCTCCAAACACATGTATTCATAATTTGCTCCAGTGAGCCCTGTGCTTAACATAGGGTTAAGGAATTACACATTCCAATGCCAGGCACAGACCAGGCTGCTCTCTCTGTGCAATTGTTCTCCATACAAATTGAAACAATATATTTCCAGCCATTTTCATAGTTGTAATTACTAGCAAAAATCGTAATACCGCGAACATATTTTAAACACCTGCACTTTTGGGCCAACTCATTTTTTTTCAGCTGAGTGTTTCCGTTTGAATCAGGTTGAGAATGCTCACTGGTGGTAGCAATCGCTGGGCATGCTTTTTTTTTTTTCTGGGGAAGATTATAACTTTTGACTTGGAAGCAAGCTGTAAAAGAGATTGGCAGAAAAAGCTCAGCTTGCATCCTCTCTCTCCATTCCCCAATTCTCTCTCTCCCTCTCTGGTTTTCCCTTGGCAAAGGGGATTTAATTGTGGCAGGCTTGGCTTTTCCATGTTGCCTGGTCCTCTTGCAAGGGTGCAAAGTCTTGTCTTAAGTCCAGCCGGTTTCTTCCAAGGAACAAAGAGCAGGGTGCTCTCTGTGGGGGAAATGGTGGCGGGCTGGGGCGGTTGAGGAGCCTCTGTAGGTTTTTAAGCACACACTGTCTAATCGGGCTCTGACAAGTCCATTGTAAATCAAAGGTCTGGTAAGTGGGGATGCCAGAAATGTTTGATCTCCTTCCAAGCCTTGAAACAACTTGCTTATTTTTTCTGCAGTTTGGCTCCTCACTAAAATAAAACATTGCGAGATGAATGTTCTGACGGGTCATTGTGTGTCAAGCTGTCACTCTGTAATGGTTACATATTTCAGCTGGATTGAGGTGGTGGCGGCTGGGGGAGGTCTGGGAGAAAGAGAGAGGGAGAGAGCGAGGGTAAGGAAGGAGACAAAGAGTAACAAGATTTCTGCTTTCTCCTTGTGGCTGATCTTCATTTAAACCAAACACTTGTCATGTTCAGGGGAAGTTTTATAAATTTTTAATGATATTGGGTACAACTGGTGCTTTGAAATTTGCTGTACTTTAATTTTTTCTTCGTTAGCAAAGGTTCACTAATGCATTGAAGTGCTAAGAGCGTATCCTAGGGATGCCATGATAATTGTGTTGTTAATAATATTGTGGCACTAGTAATGTTCTCCTGGTAATCAAGGCATGAGATTTTTTTTTAATATATTCAGTTATTACACTGCATCTCGTACAAATCATGTCAATTACAATTGCCAGCCTGTGACAGTTAAAATAATTGTATACGTTTTCCAGAATTTTCCATTGGCTTGGCTAATCAAGCTAAAAAAAAAAAATCAACACATTATTTGCATTAATTTTGTTTCTAGTCTATTTCCACTCCTAAATCATTTGTCCATCTACTTCAAAAGGCAGAACAGTAAGTATTTTAATAATAAATATACAAACACATTCACACCAACCTAATTTAAGAATACTTCTATAGGTCTAGCAAGACGGAATCATCTGGTAGGAATGTTTTGTGTGACTGGGTTTATGACTTTAACTAGTGTGCCTGCATGCTGATATTGAGTGCACATTGTATACACTAGGGATACGTGGGGTGCAGGTTTATATAGACAAATCTTATAAGAACATTCATTTTAGCATTTTCTATTTCCGTATTCAGTCTGTAGTTCTGTCTAGGTCAGGAAAATTGCACGATTTTGGTCTCTCCTTTTTAGCTTCACTGAAATAGCTCAATATTCCTCTGCACCAGGAAATGATGTATGTAATACTTTGCAGAACGGCCCTGCAAATTTGCAGCTCTAACACTAGTCTTCCACTTCTATGAGCTCTGCCTCCTGACCAGCACCGAAGCTTTCTTTATTTGGAACGAAAATAGCTAAACACTCAAAAAGTACCGAACATGTGAAACCAGCTATACACGAAATCCTCCGCAGTGTCTCAGCAAATTTCCCCAAAGACTGGGCACTCTCCCTTTCCCTCACCATCCCTCTTTGTCAAAGTCTGGAAAAAAGGAGGGCAGTGTGGACAAGGACACCAGGGTGCACGGAGAAGGGGGCAGATGCCGTGGGGCTTTCCCGGGGAGCCCTTTCCCTATATACACAGAGGCTGTGGGCTGAGGACAAGGGGAGTCCCTGCCCCAGGATGACACTTGGGGGGAACTTGAAGAGTGAGTCAGCCGGTTTCTTTTAGCTGTGGCAAAGAGACGACCAGAAAGCAAGGAAGGAGCACAGTAATTTTACAAGGAGCCCCTGAACAAGAAGGAACAGCAGCTCTTGCAAAATAACATCAGCAAAAAGATCCGGGGCATGGCAGGCAAACATGACAGGATTATTTGAGAAATTATTGGGCGGCTTGGTGATAGGATTTGGAGAATAATAAATAAGTTCCCCGATTCCTGAGGCCCTCCTTCCTTTGCCCTCCCTCTCCACACCCTCCCAGGTCATGTTTACGGTGCGGAGATTTGTGAGTGAGGATCAGTGGCTACAGGTTATGTGGGTCAGGAAACAAATTTTTTTCTTCTTTTTTTTTAATGCAATCATATTCTCTTCAACGTGGCTTGAACAAATCATCTCTCAAAACGTAGAATTTATTTCTCAACTTTGCCTGGAGGTAAAAGCGGAGTGAACAGATTTTTTCCCTCTCTCTGGCCCTTGGAGTCCTGACCATACAGAATGGATGGCTTTAGAACTGTACATGGACAGGAAAATCAATGCGTCATACCAGGAGGCTTCAGGGGTTAGGCTCCCATGTTCGTGTCAACAAGGCTATTGGTTTTTTTTAATGCTCCAAAGTTATCACTTCCTGGCTGCAAGAGCCACCACTGTGACTTGTGTGGTCGAAGCTTAACAAAAGAATTTTCCCTTTGCCCACCACTCGGAGGGCACGGAATTTAATTACTGTGCAAAGAGAATTTTTCTAAGTATGGCAATCTCAAAGAAACAAGCAGGCCCCCAATGGCAGACGCTACCTACGCAACTGGCTGGTGCATTAGAGAGGATCGCTAAGACTGCCCGGGTGTCACGTTCAAGCCAGGGCTCAGCCTTCCGGCAGGATGACAGGCAAGGGTCTCTCCTCCCTCTGGGTGCTCCTGTAACACAGCTTTCTGGGGAAAGAGGACATCCTGGCCTTTGGGAGGGTCACCTTGGTGTCCAGTGAAATTGGGGGTAGAGGCCAGTTGGGGCTGTGGGTGTCTGTCCTGCTTTGACCCCCACTCTTCTATTAAGGATGTTTCCATTTGTCGATGGAATTATGTGCCATCAGGTCAAGACCATATTGCTTATCATCCTCTGAATTTAGATTGGCTATCTAAAAAGGAGGCCTTGGTTAAATCTTTGTGGATTGAATCGGCCTAAAGACTGCATTTGGTTTCTGAGGTGGGGGTGGGAAGGTGGGAAGTCAGTCCCCAGGCCCGACACGTGGACCTAGAATTTCTCTGGTCTACAGAGCTGTGTGCTGTGCTGCATGACCCCTCCCTGATGCCCGGCCAGGCAGACCCTGTGTCCTCCCTAAAACTGCCCTTTGATCTGGTTTCCATCCTTGCCACCCCCTCCCCCATCTGCTTTTCCCTTGGCTGTCCTGTCGGCGGTGACACAGTGCTAACCCACGGCGCTGGAGGCCACGGTGAGCATTGCTCACTCGCAGCGGGCGGATGAAAAGGCAGTGCAGATGTAATTTGTTTTCAATGGCTGTTTCAAAAGAATAATTGTGGTGACATTGCGGGATCAATATTATGGATTTTTGTTTTCAAGTACACTGTATGTGTGATGCTAAGGGGAGGCAGGAAATACAGCACTGCAGCCTGAATGCAATAAAAATGGATTGAGGTCTGCGGGTATTTGTCGGCTGCTGGCCATCACGGGTTTGGAACATCATTGGTGGGATTACCGAGTTTGTCCTTTGGGCTGCTGTTTCATGGTGGATGTGTGCACATTTCCTGTAGTTTTCCTCTCTTGTTTCTTTGGGGACCTGTTTCCTGAATCTGTGCAAAGTAACTGGAGATGAGGTCCAGAAACAGCTTTGCTTGCTAACAAGTAGAGGTGGCCGGAGGTGGTGTGTGTGTGTGTGTTGGAAAGGAGGGGTGCTGAGACAAGATCTATGGATGGGCTGAGCATTTTCATGAGCATAGCACAGCCCTGGTAGGGGCTCCTCACGTGGGGTAAGTGCTTGCGGGGGTGTGGATTGGACCCAGGGCTTCTGTGATCATGGAGGAAGGCTCCAAGCTCCCCTGTGGCATGCCTTAAGCTGCAGCCTCGTCAGCGTCCTTGGAGAGCGAGCGCTTTAGAGAAGGCCTCTGCTCAGGAAGCTCATCTTGAACATGTCCCTTTAAGATCCCGTGAAGGCCAGATGAGGCCATCAAGGCCTCTGGAGTTAAGGAGCATTTCCTGACTCGGGGTAACTAGACAAAAATGTAGATCCCAGGATGAAAATTATATTAACAAAGAATTAGTAATAAAGCTGAAGAAATGTAATGAGATGTGAAAGAGAGCAGGGTGCACGTGATCCCCCCTGCCTTTTATAATTAGCCCTTGAAAGAAATGGAAATTCCGGCAAAAACCTTTCTAGTGGCTGGCTTCAGATTGTAAATTAAAATGGTTTGTTTTTGGGTAGAGAATTTTCAGGTCGAAAGCAGAATTTGGAAGGACACCCAGACTGTGAGAGCTGGAACATCTGGCCCAATCTACTCATTTTACAGATGAGAAAACTGAGGCACAGAAAGGAAAAGACCTCACCTATTAATAGTTTTCCAGTGAGTTCATAGAGGTTGCTTATTTGGATTTCCATCCCAGAGCTTCTGAGGCAGAATCTCCTGAGCTTGGTTCTGGTGCTGACATGTTTTGCTTGGATATCGCAGTGTCTTTTATTTTCTTCTTTTTCCCCTTGCCTTCCCTCTCCGTTCTGTTCCATTCTGTTCCTTTTCTTTTTTAAAAAATTGAGTACAAAAAAAAATTGAGTACAAATATAAAATTGGAAGAATTCATGTAAAAACCCAGTTCTGAATTCTTTTGGAAAAAAAAACCAGAATATCTAGCACATTCTGGACCCACACCCTGCATGGCAGTACTTGTCTGGAGCAGAGTCGTAGCTGCCGGCTTTGGAGGGGGCACCCCCTCTTCCTCCAGCCTGCCTCTCAGTAATGCCCATCCTAGTACACATTTGAGTCTGTGGCCTTATTATAAAGTATATACTGCAGGGGTCATACACTTGGACATGTTTTCCAGTTGGGATCTGTCTGAAACATTTGTTGATTTGTCAGAGTGGTGAGTACCAGGAGGCCCATTTCCCTCAATATTAGGCTTTCCTGAGTTCTACTAAGGATAGATAATGATTAGTACATAGGAACAGATCAGTGCCCTGTGACCTCAACACCCTATGTTAGCAGTGATGCAAGATGTTTGGAAGAAATAAAAACGAAATATCTGCACATTTCAAAATAGTCTGATGTTTATGTTCACACTTCCTGAGGATTTAATTCCGCAAACATTTGCCGAGTTCCTCATTGAGGTTCAAAAAAGAGAGAGTTCCTTCTCTCACGGAGCTCACAGTCTAACAGGAAAAACAGATATTAACTACCTAAGACGTACATTCGGGTTTCATCTCCTGAGTACCTATGTGCCCCAGGCCCTGTGGCCACCTTTTTGGTCACTGGATAGGGAAAACACCCACAAAAGATACATTACAGTGAAAAAGGCTGTATTTACATGTTAAGTTGTTTGGATCTAGTTTAAGGAGGAATCAGCGTCTTAATTGTTTGCTTAACAGATATTTATTGCCTGTTATGAGTTAGGCATTGTGCTAGGTGCTAGAGCTATAATAGTAAACAAAATAGACATTAATCAGATTATGACACAAATGCATAATTTGAGCTAATAAGTGTTATTGAAGGAAAAGTGCACAGTTCTATGAGCTTGTAAGAGAGGAATCTGATCAAGTCTGGGGAAGATCAAGGGCTTCTATGAAGAAGGTAGATATGGTCTGAGGATTGAAGAATAAATAGGAGAAAAAAAGAAAAAAAAAAGAAAAAAAGAAAGAAAAAAAAAGAATAAATAGGAGAACAGAATGCATAGGAATCAGTGTGTGCAAAGGTCTTGGGATGGGAGAAAGCAGGTCATACCTAGGGAAGTCATGGATGCCCAGCACAGCTGGAGCAGAGAGATTGAGCAAGAGAGCTACGTGAGGCAGAGCCGCAGGGACAGACTGGTGGGTGCCTGACCCAACAGAACCTTATGATCCAAGGTAAGGCATTTGGTTTTTTACCTCAGAGGAACAAGAAGCTAGGTATGTGTGTGTGTGTGCACATGTGGTAACACAAGCAGATCCACGCTTTAAATAGAGAGCTTATCAGGAAACAGATTGAGATGCAGAGATTTGTGTGTGGCATGTTCATTGGGATTCTCAGGAACAACACCTGTGGAGTATGAGGAAAGCAGGATTGGGCAGAGGGAGAAGTTGAACCACAACGAAGTTGCAACAGCCTCAGGAAATCCTACGGAGTATTCTGGAGCTAGGGGCATAAATGTCCTGCCTTGAGACAAGGGGGTTGGCCTTGACACCTCCACCCTACTGCATCAACCAATCCCTGGAGGTAGGCTGCTTCTGGGAGGGAGTGTGACCTTGGAGAAGGCTCTCTCCAGCCTAGGACAATTCCCCAAGAGATTCAGCTTAGAGCTGTAAGCCCCAATACTCAACACCTGGAGGAATGAGCTCCTCAGTTCTGAAGGGGAATCTGGAGAACATACAACAGGTCTACTACAGTCCACCCCTTGCAACCTCTTAGATCTATTTGAGTCTTATAATAAGTATGGGAACACCTCTTCATGGATCCTGATGGGTTGCTTTTCTAGGGAAGAGTTAGTGGGACAAACTACTCTACCTCTGCAACTGGTCTTTGGACCAGAAAGTACTCATTATGTTAACCCTCTACTATCCATTATTCTCATCCTCATCTAGTACCTCTGCTGATCTGAGTGACTTACCTGGTACAATGACCAAGACCCTTATCTTTGAGGTTCCTGGTCCTTGGTCACCATGCCCACCCCAGCCATGACTGCTGTACTCATCCATCTATTCTCAAGATAGTATACTGGTGACAAGAGATACCCCAGTGGATCACATGACTGCCTCTGTGATACAATAGCAGGCATATCTCATCCTTTCCTTGCTTGCTAAACTCTTGGCATAGGAACCGAAAATGACCAGGTGATAGCCATAACTAAAAATGTAATGGAACTCTTGCTGTGTTCCCTGATGAAAGACATCCTCCTCTGGATATCAGGATCCACATTGCCTAGAGTTACAGGGACAGTAAGAAGCACAATTCCCCAGCGGGTCACTGGGAGTAATGGTAAGTGGAACCACTCCTACTTCCTACCCTTGGGCTCCTGAATCCATGTATTCTACCTATTGGGGACACAAAACCATGTATTTTTTTTCATTGCAGTAGAGTGTATTCCGGTCCTGGAGAAAGGCATCCCTTCTTCCAGGGTATCATCTCCAAATTGGTGCCTTGGCTGAGTCTTTTTATTTTTTAATTTTTAAAGAAGCTTTAGATTACATAAATGTTACATAAAAAATATAGGGGATTCCCATTTGCCTCATCCCCTCCCCCACACTTTTCCACATTAACAATATCCTTTATTAGAGTGGTACATTTGTTAAAATTGATGAACACATATTGAGGCATTGCTACTAACCATGGAATATGGTTTGCATTGTAGTTTATACTCTGTCCAGCACAATTTTGTAGTTTATGACAAAATATATAATGTCCTGTATCCATCATTGCAATGTCATGCAGGACAATTCCAATGTCCCAAAAATGCCCTCATATTACACCTATTCTTCCATCTCCCTCCTCTCAGAACCCCTGGTGGCCACTGCCTTTATATCAATGATAAAAGTTCTTCCATTGCTGGAAAAACTGCTTTGTTATTCCCCAATCTTGAGGATTTGGGATGGTGATGCCCACTCTGTTTCTAATTGAGAGGGGCCTTAGATCCCATGGTCAGATGGATGGAACCATTTTGCTTGCAGTTGTAGACACTTTCCATTTCTTGGAATGGGCATGTGTCCATCATCATCTTCTTGTTAGTTGTCCTGGGTGAGTCCAATGAACTAGGGAGTAAGTATTACAACTCTTCTGAGATTTAGGGCTCAACTAGCAAACGGATGGACCAAAAATTTAAGTCTCTGGGACATATATTTAAGAAGATAATGTTAATTATAGGTTCAAATAAGAGGGGCAGAAGAACCATGTGTAAGGAAACTATAAATGAGCCTAACTCTGTTACACTGGGGAGCATAAATTCCAAAGTAAGGCCCATTGATAGGGTACTGAATTCCTGAGTTTGTTTGCCCTGCTTATAGTGTCTGGATGTCTCTAGAGCCTTCAGGAGCCCCGCTATTTGAGACACTGTTTACTGTGGCAGTCAATGAGATCCTGCTGAGACATGCAAAAATGTAACCTCTGGAATGACCTCCTGACTCACTTTGAAATCTCTTAGCCACAAAAACTCATTTGTATTTAATATTTCCCCCTTTTGGTCACAGTATTTCTCCAGGTGCATTACTAGTTGGTGCTTGGTAATAAGCCCTTGGTGCCAGGGAGTCATGTCCCACACCGGGGATAAGGTAATGCATTTATATGCTGAGTTTGGCTTAGAGAGAGTCCACATTTGAGCAGCAAGGAGGCTTTCAGGAAGTAACTCTTAGGCAGTATATAATACTAGGCTTAAGTTTCATTTTTATAAGAAAAGGTTCATAAGTACAATCATCAATATCAAGAGCTTGGCATAATGGTCTGTCTTCCTTCACTAGGCACTGCCCTTGTACTCGGGGGATTCTTGCCATCTTATTAGAGAGTATATCAGAACTCCCCAGGATGGTAATTCAATATTCTTTCAGTTATTGTGTGGGCCTCTACCTACTGAGCAACGCCCCATGACCACTTGTGCCTTAGAGGCATGCCCCAGGTGCACCCCTCCCCATACATCCCCCATCACTAACATCCTGCACCAGTTATCCTCCCTTGCCACAGTCGTGACCCTTCTGTGATCCAAAACCTCTCCAAACACAATCGGCTGAGTCTTCAAAGGGCAATTCTGTTGCTCTGTCAAGCTGACAGCTTCCTTGTGGTATGGTAAGTAATGGAGACAGAGGATCCCATGCTCATATGCTCAATGCCACACCTTCTATGTTATAAAGTGGATCCCTGAGTATAATGCATCATTACATGGGATACAATTTTGGTGGATCTGACACTGTAAAACCCCAAATAGTGGTGCTGGCTGAGGATCTTTGGGCAGGAAAGGCAAACCCATATCCAGAATATGTGTCAATTCCAGTCAAGATAAATCACTGTTTTTTCCAAGGTGGAGGGGGCTCAATGTGATCAAGTTGCCACCAAGTGGATGGTGAGTCTTACTGAAAGTTGATGCCATGTTGGGAACTAATGTTGGTCTCTTGTTGATAAGTTGGACTTTTGTGGGTAGTAGCAGTCAGATTTGTCTCAGAGAATAGGAGCCCAGGATGTTGGGCCAATGCATAATCTTTGTCTCTGCTACCATGGTTAGTCCATCCATGAGCTCATTATGCAGGACTGGAATGGCTGACTTTGGAAACTGGCTGACATCAACTGGCTGAGTCATTCTTTCCACTTGACTGTTTCATGCTTCTTTCATGGTGTGTGCTTCCTAGTGGGAATTATCATGCAATATAAAGATCATCACACTTTGTGCCCACTCCCAGAGATCCATATATTCTTCTCTCTCAGACCTCCTTGTTTATGGCTATTCAACTGCTCTCCTTCCAGGCTTCTTGACCAACAAGCCAAGCCACTTGCCATTGCCTGTGATCCTATATCTTTGCTAACCCCAGGCCACTTCTTTTCCATATAGAGTGAATTACCATGTTCACTACCTTAAGCTCAGGCTATTGGGAAGGTCTTCTCTCACCACTGTCTTTCCAGGTCATCACTGAGTGAGGCTGTAGTGCAGCAGAAGTCTATTGCACCTTGTATTCACACACTGAACTGACCCATATGAAAACCAAGCTCAACCTTTTACCTTCTCTGTCAGATGTTGTAAGGGAACCATCCCACTCTGCTTCAACATGGTTGAGGAGATGTGCTGGTGCAGCCTGTGGAGAATGACTCTACTGGTGTCTGGGATACCAGCTCATATGGCTTGCTTGTGCCTCCTGGCCCTGCTCATGTCAATCCTGGATGCAATTCTTCTACCTTACAATGGATTGCTGATAATCTACCTAACCTTGTGAATTGGTGGATTTGACAAAACCCAGCTCATTATGGATAGCTTTGACTCCATGGAAACTTAATATTCAATGGTCAGACCCTCTGTCTCTAACACAGCCTAGTAGTATATCATGAGTGATTGTTTCAAATGATGTATAGTTCCTTGTTGCAGAAACTCCACATAGAGTCTTTTACTACTTCAATTATATCTAATAATATTGTGTCTGCTGGGTCATGAATGATTCTCCTGCATCCTGGTCAGGCTGTGGAGTCCTTTTGTCCTCTGGGCACTTCTCAAAGCTGGCTGCCTTTCTCACCACTCAGTACTGAAGCAATATTCTGAAATGCGGAATAGTTGCCTCTAGAATCCATAGGGTCTACCAGAAACTGCTTTCTTTTTAGATGTTGGAAATATGAGTTGCAATAATGTGTCCTTTACTTTGGATGGTTTATCCTGGTGTACTTTGACCCTAAAAACTTCATCAATTTAGTGGGTAGCAGAATTTTTTAGGGTTTATCTCCCATCCTCTAATTGTGCATATCTTGTCGCTGTCATTCCTCCAGGATGGGTCTGGTTTTTATAGGGATCAGACTGCTGAATTATATGGGATTTGATGTGACTCACCAACTTTTCATCATATCCATTCTTGACTTGGTACAAGAGCAATTTCAACAACTTCCATGTGGCCTTCTACACTATGATAGCTCCTAACCAAAGTCTAAGGAACTAATTTGGAGGTACACCAACTTTCAAGTATGTCCATTTCAATTATACATTTTGGAGACTTGGGAAATTACTATCAGGTGGGCCATTTCAGAGCTAGACATGGGCTAAGATTCCATTTTTTAATCTGGTCCTTATGCACTCATACTCAGACTATTTTGCTAGGGGTTAGAAAGGTGAGTATTGGGGAGAGGCTGGAGATATTGAACAGGAGAGACTGAGTCTGATTTGCATCATCAGCCTGTGGAGACCTGTATCAGTTTGATGAAGCAGCCCAGGATTTCCCACTGTGTGGGACATGTAGATGATATTAGAGAGTATAAGGGAATGGTATTAAAGTATAGTGAGTCACAAGGCACAAAAGTTATTCCTTTTTCTCTTCAATGAGTTGAATATTTGCCATGAGTTCCAAAATGGACAGGTTGAGGACTCCTGGTGGAAAGTTGGAACAAGCATAAATTTCCCATAAAAATTTGGCCTGGGAATTGGCTGATTTTTATAGTACTGTCTTCCTTAATGACTGAAGTTGGGGTTATTCACTTGTTGGGAGAAAAAAAAATATATTAGCAGGTCAGTTTCCTACAGAGGAACTAATGAGCTTTGCCTTCTGACCTGGTTCTTTTCCCCAGCCTAGTCCCTACCTTGGATGTGATGCTTCCACCTCCTGGATCTTAACAACACATGTGATTGTGGGAGCTGTGAACTCAGGGGGGTTGCCCAAATCTTACCAATCTAAACAGGAGGAAAAAGGTTGCCCTATTTCACCTCCTGGATTCTGAAAATTTTACTCTATATTCTAGGAAATACTTTCTAGAATTTAAATTTACTAAAATCGAACTCTCTTGGGTTGAAATGTCCCTTCTAAAACGTGACATGTTCTCCCCTGTTATCTTCAGTTACCTTGCTCAGTGTAGGGTCTGGACATCTGCTCACTGGAACACACTTATTTCATGCTGGAGGCCAAAAGTAGAATAAACTTCGGCCTCACGGTTCTGATCAATGATTGCTTTTTGTTCTTTGTTTTGGTCAAGGAATCATAACACCATGATTAGAATCTTACTGCTGCTATAACAAATCACAGACTTAATGGTTTAAGCAATGCAAATTTATTATCTTGAAGTTGTGTAAGTCAAAAGTCCTACATGGGTCTCACTGGGTTAAAATGAGGGGTTGGCAAGAGCGCTTTCCTTCCATTTCCTTGACTTTTCCAGCTCCCAGAAGCCGCCCTCATTCCTTGGCTCAAGGCCGCCCCCTTCCTCCATCTTCAAAGCCAACAGTGTTGCTTCTCTTTGACTCTTCTTCAGGTTTCACATCTTTCTCTCTGACCAAAGGTGTCAAAGGTTCTCCTTTTATAAAAGTTCATGCAACTAGTTTGAGCCCACCTGGACAATTCAGGATAATTTCTCCATCTCATCCCTAATTACATCTGAAAAGTCCCTTTTGCCTCATATGTTCTGGGGCTTAGAGAGTGGACCTCTTGGGGGGCCTATCATAGCCCCCACAGATGTTATCATCTCAAAGTTATAAGGAATCTTAGATTCTAATCTCAGATTTCCATTTATTTTGGAATTCCTTCTGAGGCATTCCTGATGGTCATCCATCAGTCTCTGAACACCCCATGATAGTTGAATTCACTGCTACACAAGGCAGCGTTTCAAAAGCCTTTGCTCTGAGGAAGCTCTGTTCTCCATTCCTTGCGATATCTCTTTAGATTTTCTTTTAGTCAGTCTTGAATCTGGAATTTTAAAAAATAACTTTATTTCAAATTTAAAAATAACAGAATTTTATTATACATAGCAAAATGCGATCTTGACAGAGAGACTTTTGATTGGCCACAGAGTCAGGTCATTAGCAATGCTGTGTTTTCAAGTAGGTTCTGAGTTTGAATTTGGATTTTTGCCCCCAGACACAGGATGCAGAAGGTGTCCTTTTGGTGATGAGCAGACACAAGTTGTTTTAAATATCAGCTTTGAGTAGCCTGTTAGCCTCTTGCAAGCTAGGGAGTTGGGCAGTGTTCTGTCCTCATGGTCCATTAATTCTTTATTTATTGACAAATATTTACTGAACCACTGTTACATGCAAGGCATTTTTCTAAGCACTGAGAGTCAACAGTGAACAAGGCCAACTGCGTGCCCCCATAGAGATTTCGTTCTAATGAGAGGGGGAGGGAGAAATAATAAACAAATAAAGATATATTGTAATATTTCAGAGATGTAAGTGCTAAGAAGAAAAATAAAGTGGAGTAAGATCAAGAGGGTGGGGGCTACTCTATATGAGATGGTCAAGAAACCCTCCCTGGGAAGATGGCATTGAACAGAGTTATGAATGGAATCCGTGGGTATTGCATCCAGGATTAGGGAAAATTGTGGAATAAAATGCAAACACTTTAAGCAAGATCATTTCCTATCCCCTTGTTTCCTTACATTGCCCTCCTTGGCCCTCTCTTAAGGAGCCTCAGCAGCATCAATGGGCCTGGAAAGCAATACTTTTCAAAGTTTCAAACTAAGTCATAAAATGCATGGCCAAGGGTTTTCATTTGCTGGAGCCAGGCTTTGTGAATAACGAGGTCTTGAAGAGCTCAGAGTCTCAAGTTTATATCACAAACGATCGATATGGAAGGACAGAAGAGCAGCTGATCTCCTGGGTCCTGAGATAGATATTCCATGGAGCATGTGGGAGGGCTGGAGTATGTTCCTTGATGTTCATGACAACGGGTGTGGTAGGTATTACAAACTGACATTTTGGATGATACTGAGAAGAAAAATCTCTTGCTGAAGGCTGCATATCCTGTATGTTTTATAGGCAAGTCTCTGAAGCTATCTCTTCCTTGTCCCAAATCTATGACCCCAAATCCCAGCATGTTTTAGCTTTCCACTGACTTCTGCATTGGGAATCTGGAGGGAGTTTTCTTCCCAATCATACATCCCAAATGCCCTGATACAGCGCCAGTGTTGCTTTGGGCCAATAGGATCTGGCAAAAAGAGGATGGATTTTTCTCATTAGTTATCTCACCACCTCAACATTGCTTCTGAGATGTTTCCTTTGGATTAGTTGAACTCAAACATAAAGGTGTTCATTGAATAGGAAATAGTGAGTGTTTCCCATTTGGTATGTTCCTCATGGACTATCCTGGGAACCCCAAAGCATGGGAGGTCCAGGACACCCCTCCTTGTTCTCTCTCTCCATTCTGCTTCTTGCTTTCTCTGGTGTGAGGATAGCTTTTCCTGCAGGAGGCTGAGCCAACCCTAGGTTGAGTAATAGCGTATTAGCATAATGGCCAGGGCAGTGCAAGACTGCTTCCCAGGGAAGTTTGTAATATAATGGGAGAATCCTGGGGACTTCTGCTGCAGCCCTGACTAGTAAGGATTGAATCCCAGCATGGCCGTCAAAACAGCTGGAAAACTTGCCACCCCTGTTAAATGAGGAATTGGGCAAATAGCTTGACATGGACAGACTGCATATATACCCTGGTAGAAATTATACTTTTATAGTTATTTTTACATCCAAGCATTTCTCTTTGAGTGCCATCATATTTTATGAAAACTTTTATTAACATTTCAAAATGACCTTACCCTCTTGTTGGGACTATCAGTCCCAGGAGCCACAACCTATTTAAAACATTTTTATCTTTACAAACACAATAAAGTAAGCTGTCTTCGACATAGATTTGTAGATCTCATTAGACATACTTTAAAAAAAAAAAAAGGTAGTGAATCTCTGAGGAAGATAATGACAGGTTGCAATCCTTGCTTATAAAATTTTCAAACATGATCACTTTGTGCAAATGGATTGTCTCATCTTTTGGACACTGTTGTCACCAGATCTGCTTTGAAATTGCTCTGGTATTCATTGAGGATTGTTTGGGTTCTGGTTGCACTGAACAGAGCAAGGAACTTTGGATGGGGTGGAGCTGGTGGTCCCGCAGGGCAGCTCCTGGCTGGGCTTGACCATCAGTGGAGAAGTGAGGGGCTGTGGAGGGGTGGAGTGGGAGGGGAACTGGGGCTCAGGAAAAGTTCTTGCAGAAACTGGAGATTAAAGCCTTCTTGGTCTTCTAGGTTGGAGATGAGATCTTTTGCTTGGCTAGTGACTGGCTTAGGTGGCAATCCAGGGCGATAATTTTTTCAGAAATGTCACTTGCAGTGGGCCAGTGTTCTAAAGGCTTCCCTTTTAAATGGTCTTTTTATGCAGCGAGATAATGGCAGCTTGTGCTTTGCTAAATCAGGCCTATTTTCTGAGCAACGGTTGCATCCAGGGCACTTCTCATTTGTCAGGAGAAATGCAGACCATCTCTCCAGGAATCTGCTTAAGAGGACATCATTTCTCCAGGAGCTCTGGCTTGGGTCAATGTGCGGCGCAGCTCACACGCCGTCCCCCTGTTGCTTCTACTTCTCAGGGACACTCTGATTTATTAGGATGAAACAAGCCATGTCCTCCTCTTGACTCAATCCACTCGGTGAACTTTCCCTCTTTTTTCCTCTCCTCTCTGGCTTCCTCCTCCAGAGCCAAAAGGCTAGTGAAAGATTGCTTTGCCAATGTTCCCTGTGTCTTGTGAGAAACACTGCTGATGAAGTTCTACTCTGCAGGGTTGGAGCAGGGCGAAAGTGGTTTAGGGTATGCTGGTCCTCGAGGAGGATGGGAACCTGGGCAGGGGGACTCTGGGAGTGGCTGTCATTCTGATTTTTGGAACCAGGAGATGACAGCAAGATGCAACACAGGGTTTTGAATGCTAGAGAGATGAAGTCAAAGTTGTTGGTAATTGAAAGAAATTGCTTTCCCTGGTATCTGAGGGGTGGACAAAGCCTAAGAGAGCTACCCTGCTGAGTGAACCTAAATGTTTGTCTTGTAACCATTTTAATTGCATTTCCATGTGAACTCACTTGATCAAGTACTGCTCTGGCTGTGCATCTCTCGTCAAGCGTTTTGCTTGGAGTGGCTTTATTTTGTTATTATTTATTTGATATATAATGGTGATATGATCTGATGTCCACCTTGCGTCCATTCTCTCTTATCTCACCTCTTCATGGATGGCCTTCCTCCCTGAAGTCCCTAGTCACCTCCTGCAGCAGCAGAGCAGAAGTGTGTCTGCCTGGCATCCATAGGTGAGATCCTACTCCTGCCCCTCTGCAGCTCTGGGACTACGGCTAAATTACTTAACTACCCCATGGGATAATAAATGAGCCAGCTCATAGGGTCCCTATAGGGATCAAAAGAATTTACACACATACAACTGGCAGCACAGTGGTAAGCCCTCCATATGCTGCAGTCTTTCATTGTGGTTTTCCTGGGCTCTCTATGATCCCATAGACTGGACCATCCTGGTGGCCCCAGCTTTTCTCCTCTGTCTCTAGGAGGCTTCCCTCTCCTGAGATCCTAAGAACTTTTGTCACCACTCAGTCTATTTCATAGCAGCCCCTGTGCATACAAGAATCCTGCGACAGGAGCAGGTGACATGAGGACTGTGGAGGTGGGACTTAGGGTCTGTGAAGTCTTTGCTTCCCCTGCAGTGGGGGTCAGACCTTGCCACATCAAGCCTGCTCTCCTCATAGGCCCCATCTGGCTGAGGAACGAGTTTGGAGTTATTCCGCCCAGAGTTGGGGAACTCTTGGCCTTTGTCCTTGAGGTGGATGAAGGTCTGGCGGCCTCCCATTCCGTGCTTTGTGTGCTGAGTGGCCCAGCATTCTGGGGTGGGAGTCTGTCAACCTGAAGCCTGATGTGCTCTGAGGCTCATCTTCTCCACTGTCTCCACATCTGAATGATGTTGTTTCACCTTTT
>JAQZBX010047588.1:0-20419 GCA_029593785.1 Cabassous unicinctus
AAAACATACATTTCTCAATTAAATGTACTGGATACATATAACTTTTTTTGAATCATACAATATGTTACAAAATATATATGGTTCATAGTAATGCAATCACACAGTATTTGTCCTTTTGTGTCTGGCTTGCTTTGCTTAACATAATGTCCTTCAGGTTCATCCATGTTGTCATATGCTTTACAACTTCATTTCTTCTTACAGCTGCATAATATTCCATCGCGTGAATACACCACAGTTTGTTTATCCATTCATTGGTTGATGGACACCTGGGTTGTTTCCAACTTTTGGCAATCATGAATAATACCATTATGAACATTTGTGGGCAGATGTCTGTTCATGTCACTGCTCTCAGTTCTTCTGGGTATATACCCAAAAGTGATATTGCAGGGTCATGTGGCAAGTCTATATTCAATTTCTTTAGGAACTGCCAAACAGTCCTCCAAAGTGGCTGTACCATTCTGCATTCCCATTGACAGTGAATAAGTGTTCCTATCTCTCCACATTCTCTCCAACACTTGTAGTTCTCTGTCTTTTTAATAGTGGCCATTCAGATAGGTGTGAAATGATATCTCATTGTAGTTCTGAATTGCATTTCCCTAATCATTAGTGGTGTTCAACATTTTTTCATGTGTTTTTTTGCCATTTGTACTTCTATTTTGGACAGATGTCTATTCAACTTTTTGCCCATTTTTAAATTGGATCATTTGTCTTTTGATTGTTGAGTTGTAACATCTCTTCATGTATTTATTGAGACTTCTTTTGTGTCCCAACATGTGGTCTCTACTGGAGAAGATCCATGTGTACTTGAGAAGAATATACATCCTGCTGTTTTAGGATACAATTTTCTGTATATGACTGTTAGGTCTACTTCATTTATCATATTATTCAAATTCTCTGTTACTTTATTGATCTTTTGCCTAGATGTTCCATCTATTGATGAGAGTGTTGTATTGAAGTCTATAACTTTTATTGTAGAGGTGTCTATTTCTTCCTTCAGTTTTGCTAATGTTTGCTTCATGTATTTTGGGGCATCATGGTTAGGTGCATAAATACATATGTTATTTCTTTTTCGTGGATTGCCCCTTTTATTAATTTATAGTATGCATCTGTCTCTTATAACAGCTTTTAGCTTAAAGTCTATTTTCTCTGATATTAGTATAGCTACCCTAGTTCTTTTTTGCTTACTATTTGCATGAAATATCTTTTTCCAACCTTTCACTTTCAACCTATTTGTGCCTTTGGCCTAAGGTGAGTCTCTTATAAACAACATATAGTTGGATCATGCTTTTCTATTGATTCTGTCACTCTGTACCTTTTGATTGGGGAGTTCAATCCACTAACATTCAGTATTATTACTATATAGGCAGTGCTTACTTCAGACATTTTGTCCTTTGTTTTTTATATGTCATATCTTTTTGTCTCTCTTTTCCTTTATTGCAACCTCCTTTTCTGCATAGTTCATCTTTTGTGATATATCTGACCGATCCCTTCCCATTTATTTTTCTGTATATTTTTTAAATATTTTCTTTGTGGTTACCCTGGGGTTTATATTACACAACCTATATCTATACCTACAAATTTGAAAATATACTAACTTAGCTTCAACAGCATACAGGTTCTCTGCTCCCATATCCCTCTGTTTCCCCCACTTTATGTTGTTTTTGTCCCACTGTACCACTTTATATTTTGCATGTTCATTACCAGGAAATATACCTTTTTCTTATTCAAGAAAGAGTTGTATATGAGGATACAGTATTATCATCTTTCACATTTACCCTTTCAGTTACCCTTATGGATGATCTTCATTTCTTCATACTACTCCAAGCCACTCTCTTTTGTCTTTTCCTTTCAACCTGCAGAATGCCCTTTTGAAATCCTTGTAGGGCATGTGTCTTGTTGATGAACCATCTCAGTTTCTGTTTATCTGTGAATATTTTAAACTCTCCCTCATTTTTGAAGGAGAGTTTTGCCAGATAAAGAATTTTGGGCTGACAGTTTTTCTCTTTCAGTACCTTAAACATGGCACATACCACTGCCTTTTCACATCCATGGTTTCTGATGAGAAACTGGCACTTAGTCTTACTTAGGATCCCTTGTATGTGACAAATTGTTTTTCTCTTGCTGCTTTTATAATTCTCTCTTTGTCTTTGGCATATGACATTCTGATAAGTATGTGTCTCAGAGTAGGTCTATCAGGATGTATTCTGCTTGGAATTTGTTGTGCTTCATGGACATGTGTATATATGTCTTTCATACGAGTTGGGAAATTTGGGGCCATTATTTCCTCAAATATTCTTTCTGTCCCTTTTCCTTTCTCTTCTCCTTCTGTGACACCCATGACACATATGTTTGTGCACTTCATGCTGTCATTCAAATCCCTGAGGAACTGCTCAAATTTTTCTATTCTTTCCTCTATCTGTTCTTCTGATTGTATGATTTCAATTGTCCTGTCTTCTAGTTTGCTAATTTTTTCTTATGCCTGTTCAAATCTGCTGTTGCATTCCTCTAGTGTACTTTTAATCTTTACTATTGTGCCTTTCTTCCCCGTAATTTATGTCTCTTTTTATATTTTCAAATTTTTTTTTGCTCACACATTGTCTTCTTAATATCCTTTATCTCTTTATGAATATTTTCCTTCATCTTCTTGAATTGATTTAGATTTGTTTGTACTTCTTTGATTAGCTGTTCTAAATTCTGTGGCTCCTCTGAAATTTTAATTTGTTCCCTTGATGGAGCCATCTCTTCCTGTTTCTTAGTATGGCTTGTAATTTTTTTACTGATGTCTATGCATCTGATTATCTTGATGTGTTAACTCTGAAATTCAGTTTCTCCTCCTTGTCTAGGGCTTTATTGTTGATTGGCTTTGTGTTATGGCTCTTCATTGAGCTTTATCCAACTTATTCTAGACCTTTAGAATAGTCATGTTTAATCAGATTTTCTCAGTTCTTCATCTGATTCTTGCCCTGGATATGTGGTACAATTTTTATTAAAATAGGACTCTTTGTGTAATTGTTTCACCTCCAGGAGAAAACTTCCTTTCCTCTGTTCCTTCTCCAGGAATCGTTATCTGTTCTGTTTGTTTTTGTGGAGAATTTTCTCCCTATCTCCTATGATTTGTTTAAATTCTCTCCCTCATTCAGTGCCCTGTTTTCCTTATTCTTTTCAGTTCTGGGATCCTCTTGTCTTACAGCAGTTCAGTTTACCATCACCCCCCTTCTTTCCTCTGTGAGGATTTCTGCCTCTGGTTTCTTCCACATTAGGGTGTCCCATCTCAGGGAGCAGACAGGGTCAGTCCAGAAAGGTAGATCACTCAAAAAAATCCATTTTGCACTTAGGTAGTCCAGCTGACAGTAACTGGATTGAGTGAGTACAGCACTTTCCAACCACAATTTTACTGCAATCACTCTCTCTTTCCCTCCTTTTTTTTCCTCCTGGGGGTCCTTTTCTATTCAGCACTCCTCAGTGGCTTGTGTTCTGCCCTAGGTCTCTCTGGACTTGGGTCCCTGTGCCTGGATATACATAGGGTTCTAACTCGCTGCTGTGAATGCTTCTACAGTTTGTAACACAAGTGGGTGGTAGGAGGGATGTGGGCTGCTGTCTCTGAGCAAATCCCAAGCTGCACCGGCCTGAGTGAGGGAGAAGGAGTGGATTGGTAGGTCTGGGGCATAAGTTTCCTGCCTGATAATTTTCTTTTTCTTCAATTCAGCATTTGCAGAGTCCTCACAGTTCTAAACTTGTAGGATTTGTCCTTTTATTTGCTGCATCTCTAGGACTTTTTTCAGGGGATATCGTACATTGCCATGTTAATGACATCCTTTATTCTTATTTTTATTCTTTTATTTTAATAATGAGACATCACCTTCTACTACCTCACCTTCTCAAATCTGGATGCTACATTAACTTTTTCAGGTTACAAAACTGGTCTTAAGTAATTATTTCTTCAATATACTAAAGACTATCAAACAGTATTTGTATAATGAAAAACATTTTTTCATCAGTATTTTCTGACTCCATTCTATTTATATAATATAGTAAAAAACCAAAGGAACACAGGGCCCTGCCACTATAAAACCATTCACAATAAATAGACCAGGATTCACTTAAAAAGGTAAGGATTTGTTTTTAAATTCTGAAACCTGTGTTACAGTTTCAAGACCTTGATTTTAAAAGTATAAGAGACTTTAACCAGATGGCTGCTATATATATTATAAAGATACTTATAAGAGAAAATTGTGGGAATTAATAATACTATTGAAATATATGCCATAATAAAGCAATTTAATGGGTCAATTATTCCACTAACTTTGGAAAATTAAATTACTGAAGACCATTAAGCTGCAATCCTAGGTTATCCAAGAGGCAGCCTGGAGTCATGGCTGCTGCAGAGTTGGAAACCAGGTTTCTGGACCTAACTCGAAACATGAAATCATTGTGAAACCAGAAATAATCACTTGTACCCTCTGGACCTTGGTTTCTCTTTAGGAAAATGGGGCAGCTAAAATTTCTAGGCTCTCTTTCAGCTCTAAATCTTTTATCATGTCAATTAGATAAGACAACGCTAAAGAGATTCACCTGAGGAAATGGATTGAATTTTTATTACTGTTCATGTTTGGCTAAATTTATATAATATTTTTTCCCACGACAGACCTCAAATCTAAATCTTATATGGACTATACCATCCAAAGTCATTGTCAGTCTTATTCATCAGTGTTTTCTGTACAACACTTCAAATAATCTTGGAGTGAAAGTTTTTAATAACTAAGAGCTAAAGTTACCTAAACAGTTATATTATTCGGTTTTCTTAGATTTTGTGGTAAGCTAGGGTCCCAAAACATTTTATGAAATTCTTTTTCATAAATAAAATGAACTCTGCCTTTGGGAGACATTTTCTAAATCATTTATCCAAAGACACCGAGTATTACTCTGAAGAAAATCTTTAACAAATAAATGAACTATTTTCTACCAGTGAATATTGCTGCACTCTCATGATACACAAAGGTCTAGTTTTCTAGTTATAAACGATCAGTGAGTCTATATATGTGTTTGATGTCACCTCTAAGTAACGAATCCTAAAGAGAGCAAAACTATTCTGTTAAAATAATTTAAAACAAGCATCTCTAAACGATACAACAATCCTCACAGGAGACCATTTACCTGAACAAACAGAGCGATGATTGCAATTCCATGTGGTTTTCCAACAGCCTCATCAATACTGCCAAAGAGGGTGGAGTTCCAGTGGATCAGATGGAGCTGCAAGAGCAATGACAGGCTGTTGAGATATTTAATGTATCTTTATTTATAAAAACCAAAATATATCAAGTTCTCCTTAGCTACAACTATACACTCGCAAAAGATAGATAAAGAGTGTCACAAGTAGAACTATAGTCTTAATACAGATCACTATGTGAATTCCTCCCTTCTTATTTCTGAACAGAAGCAATGCTTAGTGGATACATGCCTCCCAAGTTCAGCGTCAGTCCTGATTAGAAGCTTATCTAGGGTGCCTCACAGATTTCACTCTGATTTAGTTGCGTCTATTTAAATGGCATCTTCTCTGAATCTCAGTGGGGCAAAACGCCAGGTCTGGCACAAACACCGAAACTCATTTAAAGAATTAGAATCTATATAATCAAATACCATCTCACCCAGTATTTCCATCAAGAAATGTACAAGGCCAGTCTCAAATTTTGCTAAATTATTTCAACTCTCTAAGTATATCCTATAAAAAATGCTGCATTTTTAAAAATCCATGGAAAATCATGAATGCCAATGTAAATCTCTAAAAGTAGGCCATTTCCTGTACTGAGGATCAAATTCTATCTTTGAAGAAATGACTCCCTCACTCCTAGCCTCATAAAGCTTTGTAGCTTTCAAATTTATCTGGAATATGCACTTGCTCCTACAGCACTGATAAAACACTTTCTAAGAAGCCAAATTTAATTCCTGGTTAAAAATCACATGGCACTGAGCTTCTTATTATAATAGTAGTAGGAAAGCCTTCTGCCTAGAATGCTACCTTCATTACTACAACTTTTAATTGAGTGATAATTACTTACCACTTTAAACTATTGCCTCACTTAAAGATTAGTTCTAATCCAAAAAGACATGGATAAAATTCATTTTAACATCTGTACTAAAATCTTAAGGAAAATTATTATAAGGATTGCCAAAAAATGTTTGGTTTTTCTACTGCTGAATTTGTCCAGCTAGCAGTCACGATTATAAAACTGTCCACTAGAGGGAGCGCATGAAGTCCTCTGCCCATGATAGAAACCGCAACCTAAGAAAAAAACATCTACACACGGGCTAGGTTAGGTTACCTGTGAGAAATACACATAGACAGCAAATGCCCAGTAAATGTAACTGTCAAGGCACTATCTTTAATAAAACAATGCTTTCAGGCTTTCAACTGATAATGAAAGACATACCAATTTTAACCTTAACTTCTCTGGCTGTAAGAATAGCATAGGAGTCAAAGTGGCAGACAAGAACCAACTGCCTTAAATCTTAAAGAAGGTCCTGGCCCAAGGTTGAAATATATATATTTATTGACAAATTACAAAGTTCAAATTAACATTTTTCTTATTTCTCCTAGCAACTTTAAGGGACTTTTTTTCCCCCCTGAAACGAGCAAATCAAATAAAACAAAAAAGCACAGCTTTTTTTTTTTGCCACTCCACAATTTAGCAGTATCATCACTCATGATTGCTCTTCAAAAATTGTTTCACATTCTTCTGTGTTTAAATAATTTAGGGAATGTATGCAGAATATTTTTTAAAAATTAATTGTAAATATGTGGAAATGGATAGAGTTGATAGTAACACATTATCATGAGTATAACTAACATTGCTGATTTATAAATGTGATTGTCGCTGAAAGGCGTAGTTTAGGGAGGTTAATGTTAATTGAAAGACAGCTAGAGGATAATCTAGGGTCTGTAATATGGTAATTTCAGTGGTAGATGAAGACTGTGGTTCATAATATAAATACAAGAATGTTCCTCTATTACAAAGTGTTAATAATATGGTGATACATGGAAAAATACTACTAATGTAACATAGACTATAGTTAACAGTAATATTGTAATATTTTTATAGCAAAGACAAAGAGGGTACTATATCAATGCTAAAGGTTAAAAAAAAGAATATGGGATTTAGTTTTATGATACGTGAAAATGATCAAGTTTTAGTTTTCATTTTCTTCATTAATAAGGAGACCTTGGTGATTTCATTTAACCAATCTGTGCTCATTTATTCATCTTTTGGAGCACTGGAAAAACAAATGAGCTTGTTTTTAGGATTAAATAAGATAAATGTGCCAGGACAGGATTTTTAAAATACTTCTATAATTTGTTAAGCTGCCTTTTGTCTGTTGTTTTATTTTTTGACGTTGAAATTAAGTTTTTGGGTTTTTTTTTAAATTAAGGCTCCCCACTCCTTAAATATGGTGTGACTTCCTTCCAAGAGTACAGTATGGAAAAGGGGAAGAAAGACTAACTTTCCAGTAAAGAAATCTGACCAACACTACCTCAGCCAGAGGAGCAAGTTCAACATCACCAGCGATAAGTCAGGTTGACTGTGTGTACCCTTCATAGGATGTGATGAAAATGGCACTTTACCTCTATAGTCTTCTGCCCCAAAACCCATAATCCCAGTCTTATCATGAGGAAAATACCAGAAAATTCCCATAAGGGGCATCCTACAAAACACCTGATAAGGAATTCTCGCTATTGTCAAGTCATCGAAAGCAAGGAAAGTCTGAGAAACTACTGTCTCAGGCAAGAGAAACTAAGAAGACATGATGCCTAAATGTAATGTGGGATCCTGGATGGAGTCCAGGAACAGAAAAGGGGCATTAGGGAAAAACTACGGAGATCTGAAAAAAATATGGACTTCAGTTAATAGTAAGGAATCAATATTGGTTCATTTAGTGTAACAACTGTATCATACATGTAAGATGTTAATAGGGGAAACTAGTTGTGGGGTGTATGAGACCCCTCTGTTCTAGCATCATAGTTTTCCTGTAAATCTAAAACTGCTTATAAAATACTCTTTAAAAAAAAAAAAAAGGAAAAGACTGGCACTTCAGCCAACCCAAGTTAAAAGTATAAGAGAAGGGGAGCATATGTGGCTCAAGTGGTTGAACACATGGGGGTTCCTGGGTTCAATTCCTAGGGCCTCCTAAAAAAAAAAGTATAAGGGAAGATGGCTATGACCCCTGGCACAACT
Organism: Cabassous unicinctus; assembly: GCA_029593785.1. Classification (NCBI taxonomy): domain Eukaryota; kingdom Metazoa; phylum Chordata; class Mammalia; order Cingulata; family Chlamyphoridae; genus Cabassous; species Cabassous unicinctus. Next base: position 8,229 of record JAQZBX010047588.1, read on the forward strand.
TGCACAATAACACCTACAGAAAATAGCAAAAGAACCTCTACCATCTGTTGTTCCTTTCACCCTCCAGGTCTTGAATGATCACCTGAGATTTGGCAGTTCAGAGACAAAAGAAATTCTTCCCTCCAAGTCAACAAGTGAACCAAGATATAAAACAAAACTTAGTCCTGATACTATGAAATCCTCTTCTCTTGGAGCTGCTTTATCTGATTTTACAACCAAACAAAACATCATTAAAGATACCCTTTCCACACTACTCTAGGATATTTGCTAATTCAAGTACGAGGAAAATTCCCAAAATATTCTGGAATTCAATCAGCTTATCAAGTGTAACCTGGTAATAGTAACTTAACTAAAGGATCAGAAGACACAACAAGTCCTGCATTTTTGCTGCCTCTTAGCATTAGCTCCCTCTGTACCCCGAGCCCTTCCCCACACCCTCTCTCCCACCCTTTCCTTCTTCCCCATCTTAATGAAGTTTTCTCAGATCTAAAATGCTTTAATTATTCATATTGACTTCTGTTCTCCCATACCCCTTTCATTATTCTTATAATCGTAACACATTTTGCATTATATCACCATTAGTACTGTTTCATAAAGCAAGGCCAGAGAGGCTGGAAAAGTATGGGTGCAATTGAAGAACTAAGAGCACCTTTTTGGCAGTGATAGGGGTGGGAAGTTAGACAAGGTCAGCTTGCACAGAGCTTTAAATTTCATCCTATCTTTATTTTGGTAAACACTAAATCAATATATTATTGCAGTAAATATATTATTACATATGCTGCCTAGAATTAATCAAAATTATCCCCTACAACCACCTACTTCCTTCAGAAGTCCTTCTGGTAGGATAGAGGATGGAGGGAGAGAGTAGACCTTGGAGGCTGGGAGATAAGCTAGGAAGATACTATAGTAATTCCAGCCTTTAAAAAAATTATGATGAGGTGTACAAACGAAAAAGTGTGAAGGTGAATGGAGGTTTAAATCTGAACAAGATAATAACCAACAAAATATTAAACTCCCATCCCAGGGAGTCCTGCTACTTTCTCAAATAAAATCTCTGGAGTACACAGGCAGTGCCTAATAAAACAGATCATATGCCAAGCCTTCAATGTTAATGCTTGTACATTAAGAACCTTATTCTTGTAAAATTGAAAATTAGCCTATTAACAACTAATGCCTAAGAGCTACCTCATGAAAACCTTCTTGTTACTCAAACATGGCCTCTCTCTAAGCCAAACTCAGCAAATAAACTCACAACCTTCCCCCACTCCTTGATATGGAGCGTGACTCCCAGGGATGAGCCTCCCTGGCACCGTGGGAGTGCTACCAAGTACTAACCAGAGATTTGGGAAAAGATCTTGACCAAAAGGGTAAACATTAAATACAAAAGAGTTTTTATGGCTAAGAGACCTCAGAGTGAGTCGGGAGGGGATTTCAGAGGTTATGCTTATGCACGTCTCAGGCAGATCTCACTAACTGCCACAGTAAACAAAGCCTCAAACAGGGGTGCTCCCGAGGGCTCTAGAAAAGTCCAGACACTACAGGCAAGGCACACAACCTCATGAAATCAGCACCCCACCAGTGGACCTTATCCTGGAATATATGATAATCTGTTTCCCCAATGTAACAATTAGATTCATTTATAATTTCCCTACTCATGATTCTTCTGCCCCTTTTATTTGAACCTATAATTAGCATTATGCCCATTAAATATATGCCCCAGAGATTTAAATCTTTGGTCTGTTCATATGCTGACTGAGCCCTAAATCTCAGCAGAGTTGTGGCCAATCCCTACTCTCCAGTTCATCAGACTCGCCCAAGACAGCTAACAAAAGGATAATGATAGACAACTCCCATCCCCAAAAAACAGAGAGCATCTACAACTGCAAACAAAACAGTTCCTTCCATCTGCCCCATAAGATCTAAGCCCTCTCTCAATATGAAGTAAAGTGTGCATCACCATCCCAAAATCTTCAAGATTGAGGAATGAACAAACATAATGGGGGAAATGCAACCATGGACCAAAGTAGGCTTATTATTACATAGTAAGAGAAGAACTTGTAATATAGATATAAAGATAGTAGTTACTAGAGGGTCTGAGATGAAAAATAAGTGGAACATAGGGCATTTTTAGGGTATTGGAATTGTTCTGCATGATATTGCAATGGCAAATAAAAACCATTATACATTTTTATCAAAACCTATAAAACTATACTGTACAAAGCATAAACCACAATGTAAACTATAGCAATGCTTCAGTATTGGTTCATCAATTGTAACAAATGTACCACACTAAAGTAAGATGTTATTAATAGGGGAAAATGTGAGAGAAGGAGGGGTAGGTTATATTGAGAATCCCTTATACTTTCAATGTAACTTATCTGTAATCTAAAACATCTCTAAAAATAAAGTTTATTATATGTTTTTAAAAATCTGAACAAGAGCAGTAGCAATGGAAACAAAAAGAGGAAGGACCCTAACAAAGAGACAGCATTTCCAAGACTAACCATGGTTCCTTGGGGGGCTGGGAGGTGAGGGAGGCTAAACAATTCACTGATAATCATAAAGAAAATATTTGAACTTCCATTTCTATTTAGGTTCATCTAATTCCCTTCAATTTCCATTATCTATGCTTCGCAAAATACACACACACACACACATACGTGCATGTTTATAATGTGTTAATAGATATACACATATTAAGGCTATGTGCTCTAAAATTTGTTCCAAGAGGGGTGGTTAGAGAAGAGTTTGGAGATGAATGGGACTGAATCAAAAGGCACATTGTACTAAAGATAAGGCTTACAAAATAATGAACCGACCCACTAGACCAAGGGAAATGAAGAAGTCTTTCCCAAAGCAACTTACGAACAGGCTTAGCAGAAGTCAAAGTTGACTAATTAGTGGAGGATTCCAAAGATTAACTTCAAAACCTAACATTACTCATGCTTTGAGGTGTGCCTGGCCTCGGCAGAGTGGAGAATGGCGAGGCGGGAACAACGCACACTTTGGCAACGTTGTGGATGAAATCTTAGGGAGGCGACATGCTCTCAGAAAATGACCTCTGAACTAGTGTAGCAGTTTGGCATTGTTTATGAATTCCAAAAATAGATACTGAATTGCGTTTGTAAACTTGTCTGTTCCTCTGGGCACATTTGATTCTATTAAATTCAGAGATTTCACTTTTACTGGATTAAATAATTTACTTTGATTAGGCCACGTTAGAAGGACGTTGAGTTCCCACCCGCCAAGGGTGCGGAGACTCACAGGGAAAACTATACGGCAGAGGAGTTATTAGGAGTTTTTGGATGCTGGAACCTCGGGAAGTAAATACACAGAGAAGCAGATACGTGAGGAAGGTGAGAAGGCTCCAATAGACATGACAGAATCCCTGGGAAGAGAGAGAGCCTGAGAATCTACAGCTAACCTTCTTGAGAGAACAGAGCATCTGAGCCCAGAAAGAGATGAGCCCCAGGAGAGAGAAGAAACTTATCCCAGCCTACAGCTGATATTGGAAGAAGCTGGGACCACAGAGCCTTAAGAAGAAGAGGAAGGCTGAACCCTTGCAGATGTTGGCAGCCATCTTGCTCCAATATGGGGCAACAGACTTTGGTGAGGGAAGTAACTTACACTTTATGGCCTGGTAACTGGAAGCTTCTACCCCAAATAAATACCCTTTTATGAAAGCCAACAGAGTTTTGGCACTTTGCATCAGCACCCCTTTAGCTGACTAATACAACTAGGAATCAGAAGCAGTAGATTCTTCTTTCAGCTCCACAACAATTTAGCTCAATGAACTTCACAAGCCACTAATTCCTTGGAGCATCAGTCTTCCCATAACCTAAGGAGAGCTACACCTTAAAAATCTGAATCACCTTTCTCCATCCTCCTCTAGTATTCTCTTTTCTCCTATATTTTGATTATATTTTGCCATCGTTAGCATTTGTTATATGCAAAGGTATAGAAGCAAGGTGATGAATTTTGAGAACTGAGAGCAGCTTAGCAATTTCTAGTGAAGGCTAAGTATATAAATGCTGCTTCCAATTTTTACTATATTCTAATATAAAATTATAAAACATTATAAAAGATTAGATAATATGATCACATCTGCTGCCTGGACTCAGTGGCCTCACTTTGCAAGGTCACCTCACCCCTCAGGGTCCATCTGATGAAGATGACATCCAGCAGGATGAGGGCCCTCTGCAACCTTGGGTGCCTACAGCACTGGGTCAAAGGGAAAGCTCGTGGGTCCCCAGTGAATCTTCTGTGCCTTACTCTAGTTATGATCCCTTCCCTGTACTTTGCAAATCATTTATTGCTGACTCTCTTCTCTCTGGCACTGGCAAACAAACCATGCATTCAGCAGTAGCATGGATGCCCCTTGCAGTCGGAACCCAACCTCCTACTGTGGACCAACAAGTGCAGTCAGAAAACAGCGCAAATGAGATGCTTTCCCCACTGAGGTAATCGGCATTCCCCATTCTCCCTGCAGTGATTCTCCCTCAAAAGCGGAAGGTTTTGGCTTCCTCCCAACTTGGGCAAGTCAGAGTAGTAGAAAGCGGTTTTCTAGAACAATTAAAGCCATTATCTTTCTTCATTCCTTATCATTCTTCTCCCCAACCCCAGAGCCTCCCAACCACCTAAGCCTTTGTATTAGATTCCTAGGGTTTCTGTAACAAATTCATACAAACTGGGGGGCTCAGAACAATGGAAATTTATTCTCTCACAGTTCTGGAGGCCAGAAGTCTGAAATCGAGGTGTCGGCAGGGCCATGCTCCCTCTGAAGTCTGTAGGGGAAAACCCTTCCTGGCGTCTTCCAGACCATGGTAGTTGTGAACACTCTTTGGCTGTCTTTGACTCGGAGTGGCATCGTTCAATCTCTGCCTTTATCATCACATGACATTCTCCCTGTGTGTCTCTGTGTCAAAGCTGCACTCTTCTTATAAGGGAGCTAGCCATTGGAAAAGGGCCCACCCTAATCTAGCTTGACCTCATCTTAACTTGATAACAGATGCAAAGACCCTATGTCCAAATAAGGCCACGTTCAGAGGTACCAGGGGTTAGGACTTGAACATGTTCTTTTAGGGCACACAATTCAACCCATAACAGCCTCGATAGGACATATGTGTTACAAAGAAATAAATTATTACTCCAACACAATGCCCATCATTCCTACCTATTAAAAATTCTGACCATGTGATCATGGTTAAGCTTTCATTTATAGTTTTAGAGAGAATCTTTGCTTGAGCTTTTGCTGTCAAATTTCTTGCAGTTGATTATGATGTTCTTCCATGACTACCTATGAAATGGTCATCTTAATGTACTTAATGCACAATGATAGATAAATTTGTCCAAAGTTACAAAACTGTGAAAAGCTTTATAATCATTTGTCACCAAGAAAAATAAGTTTGAAGAGTTTGTGGAAGCCTAACAGAATGCTATCTTCAAAATAAATGAGGCTTATTATTAACTTAAATAACATGACAGCATGAAAGTACAAAAGAATAAATCATGACGAATGGAAAAAGCATCAAAAACGGAAAAGGCAATTATGACTCAAATTTCTTTCTCCTGCCCTACACACTCACCTAAGTTCTGTGATGTCTGCCCTCTTCAGATGCTTAACGGACATTTCCTTCTGGACATCTCCTTGTCACTTCAAGCTGAATATATCTAGAACTGACACCAACTCCCTTCAAAGGCACCCTTTCATTGTCTCTCGACAAGACCCCACCCTCCCAGGCTTGAAACCTTGGAATCAGCCTGTAACCAAACCTCTTTATCTCCAAACTGTCACCAAGTCCCTTCCTAGCTCACTAACAGACCCTAATTTATACCAAGCCCAACCAATCTCTCTTTAAATTTAAATTTCTCTAAGGACATCCTTCCCCACCCTAACCATGCTCAAATCTTGACTCTTTATAACACACACACACACACACCCATTTTGCTTATAAATGTTGCTCCACCTTCTTGGAAAGCCTTTCTCCATTCTTTCCTGCCATCCATGCAAATTCTGTCCTCCTCACACCTGCCAGGCATCTGGCAGACAGACAAATAGATGGAGATACATACACATACACACACAACAGAGAGAGAAAGTAAGAGAGATAACTTGAACCACTAGATATGAAGGGAAAGGAAGAGGGACAAAAGGACAACTGTGATATCATGGTAAATTACTAGAAGAAAGTAGGTACCATAATAAAAGTAAGATGAATTCCATTTTGGATAAGCCTTTAAAGTTGCATTACATTTAAAAAGGTCCCCATTAGTGAGAGAAGCAGAACTAGCATTGCCTTGAGAAGAAGGGCTAGAGGTACAGAGCTCAGGTATCTTTACAGAGATGGCTTTATAGCAAGTATAAGTTCACCAGCGGATCAAGTCTTGAGAGAAACTGAGGGAGGACCAAGGACTGAGGTTGGGAAGACAGTGAGATGAGGAAAAGGGAAATGTAGACTATGTACCAGGAAACCTAGAAAATTCCAGAGAACTTTTGGGACAAAAGAGAAAAGACTTTCTTGAAGAAACTGTGGTAAACAGTGTCAAATACAAAGAAACAAAGGACACTGAGGACGGAAAGACTTTGGATCTATTTTTTTAAGAGGAAATGGATGATTATTGAGAGGGCAAATTCAATTCAATGAAAGGAACAGAGACAAATAGGGAAAGCATTAGGCTAAGACACACAGGATAAGGTCACTCATTCTAGAAGTTGGTCTGTGACTATCAGAATAAAAATTAAATGGCAACAGAAGGGAGTTCTAAATGTTTTTTATATATAAGGAAAATCAGTATGCTTGAATTTAAGCAAAATTCAACTTTCATTCCCACCCCACCCCACTCCCAGATGGCTCCCTCGTCTCTTTGCTTGGTGTTTTTGCTCATTGTTCGCAGTCATTGTCTGTTCATTTTCTGTTTGTTTCTTTGTTTGTTTGTTTGTTTGTTTGTTTTCTTTAGGAGGCACTGGGAACCAAACCCTGGACCTCCCACGTGAAAGGCGGACACTCAACTGCTTGAGCCACATCTGCTCCCCACCTTTCATTTTTAATATTCTTTTAAATTATTTTTTTAATGGTTAAATGCTATGCTTGAAAAAAAAAAAAACACAGGTTGCTGTAAATTTCGATAAATCAGAAGTATTCCATGTTTTTCTACCAAACGACAGCCACTAAGAACGTTCTTTTGAGCTCAACCACTACATAGAATGCACTCACAGAGAAGAAGGATTCATCAAGAACAGATCTTGGTTTCTGTGTGCTTGACTTTTCTTAATTGCTTTCCTCAATCCTGAGGAAATTTAACTACAGAGAGTTAGAGCAGGTCTTTGACTAGATTTTGAGTTTTAAAAGCCAGTATCCCACTTACCTACAGTCTATCACACCCAAAATATCCATTTCTCAGAGTGCTCAGAAAGAGCTATGAAATTAGAAAAAGAAAATAAATGTTAACACCTCAGACACCTTTATGATACTAATATTAACTAATGCTAATTTTAAGCCTTAAGATTAAAAAATAGATGTGACATGTTTGAGTAATGAGATGAGAGCACTAAATAACTGAAAAAGAGTTAACAGAGAAAAAGCACCGTCTCTCTCTGGAGCCACTCTCAATTATAGAAAGCAGTCCATTCATCTACAGATAAATGAAGATTTACTGTAGCTTCTCTCCAGGTGCTGCTGCACTTTAGGACATCATTGTCAGCACATTATACAGCTATTATTCAGAGAAGGCCATTCAAGATGTAGATGGACATAATTGTGACAAAGTGCTCTAAAGCATGGAATGGAAAATAAATTATTTGAAATTCTATCTCTAACTGTCACCTACTGGTTATGTTTGCCTAAACTTAATTGCACATCTTCTTATATAAATAAAAAGAAATAGGAAGTCATGTTGGAAGTGTTTCAGAGCAACTGCCTTCATTAATATATTAATACCAAAAGATATTTGTAGTGGTCTTAGGATTCAGATCCCTCAATTAGAAAGGAACTGGCTGGTTGTAATCTAAAAGAAAGAAGTTTTTTCCAAAGCAGCGATTTGCTTTTTGAATGCTGATCTCCTTTCATTGCTTTTGATATTACTGCCTGCTTTAGAAATAGAGTATTGTAATACTGTTAGGGCTCTCCCCGCCACCCCCACCCCACCCCCAAAAATGAAGCTTCCTTTAGGAATTCCCCCATAAAAGGCTGGGACAGGCTTGTTGGAGCAGTGGTGTGAATCAAAGAAAAGAAAAAAACTTCATCATTTTGAAATATTTTGTATTTAATGTAGGATCAGAAGCAGCTAACACTGATTATTTGACTACTGTTTCTTGGTTTTCCAGGAAATATTCTTATTTTCTTAAAGAAAGAAAAGAAAAAGTCTCAATTGTGGGTTATGACGGCAATTAAATTGTTATAACTTAAGCTCTCTATACTTCATTTTTTGTTCTGTAAAATAAAGAAGGCAAAGTAAAGACATTGTCAAAAGGTCTTGGTGCTATCCTAGAATGTTAGTCATTCTAGGGTACAGTGCATCAATGAATGATGGCTGTATTTTGGACCCACCATTCACCACAATGGGCCCCATTTGACAAAAGAATTCTGAAAAAGTGGCAGCATTCATCAAAATATTTATTGAGCAATGAGAGCACTTAAAGTTTTAGGGTTCACTACTTCCAACACTGGAAATACAAAGACCTCAAATCTTTTTAGGAAAGAATCCAGGGCATTAATCAATAAAAATACAAAATGTGTAGTCCAATAGAAGAAAACATGATCAACATAACTGAAAGAGAATGCTATGGAAATGCTATGGAAATTCTTATTTATTTAACAAGCACCAATGGTATTCTTTCCATCAAGCACTGTTCTAAGGGGTTTGCAAATAGCTCCTTGCTCAATCCTTATGACCCCTTCATAACACTAGATTCTATCACTAGTGTCAACATCCCCACTATAAAAAGAAGGACAGGGAGATACAGAAGTTGAATTAACCTGCCCAGGGTCACATCACAAGGGACAGAACCAAGACGTAAGCCCAGACCCTTTGGTTTCACCACCTTGGTGTCATCTCTATTCCAAAGGGGGAGGGTAGACGAAGAAGGGTCAGGGTAGAACACACAGTGTTCACACAAAGTTTAGAGGAATGACAAAAACATTCTCTGTAGAAGCAAAAATACCAGGAGAAAGGAATGGAGAGTAGTTCATCAACTCTTCATTAGTTCGGCAAGGCAGAGGCCAAGGATACAGTTGGCAAGGTGCACTTCTAGAAATGAATGATAGTTTGTGTTCACTGCGGGCTTCTGGGGAAATTACCTAAACTCTCTGAGTCACTGCCAAAAAAGAGAGATCATAATATATCTACCTTGTAAAATCATTACAAGGAGGTCTTAGTTTGCCAGGCTGCTATGACAAATACCTCACAATGGGTTGGCTTAAACAACGAGCATTTATTGACTCACTGAACTGAGACTAGGGGAAATCCATAATTAAGATATCGGCAAGGCTTGCTTTCTACCATAGTCTGTAGCCTTCTGGTGTTGGTGGCTGGCAATCCTCGGATTCCTTGGCATGTGTCTCTGTCTCTGGTCACATGGTGATGCCTTCTCCTTTTATAGCTTCTGTGACTTCTGGGTTTTCTGTATAAGGCCTACAGTAATCTGGATTAAGACCCATCCTGATTCAATTGGCCATACCTTCAATAAAAATAACATCTTCAAAAGGTCCTGCTTATAATGGGGTCATACCCACAGGGATGCAGACTAAGATAAATGTGTGTTTGCTGGGGTACATAATTCAACCGACTACAAAGAGCAAGTAAAATTATAGGGGAAGCTCTGAGATATATAGAGGAAGCAGTGCTGGCTAGAGCTAACAATAATGGGAAGAAGCAAGTTGACAGGCACGTGCTGTAAGGAGCCCTATCTTTATGAAATCAGAGGCTTGTTCAATTGTCTTCAGCTTGCTTATGCTCTCGTTATGCTGCTTGCACTCAGCTCTTTACTTTCTTAAAGTTAAAATACAAATAATAACACTTCCCATGATAGAAAGCCAGATCACCTCCACTGGGTCACAAATTCTAGTGCCTCAAGGGAAAAGGTTAATAAATGAGGGACAGAGGTGGATTACAAGGGTCGGGGCAAGGAGAAGAACAGTGAAAAATGCAAGAATCAATGCCCTGCCTAAGTGTTCAATTCCAAAATCTAAAAAAAAAAAGTGCCAGCTGGAGAAATCCTAAACAAGGCCCCAAAGCACCAGTCTACAACCCCTAATGCACACTGTGGTGGTTTGAAGCTGTATGTACCCCAGAAAAACATATTAAATTTAATCCATTCCTGTGGGTGTGAACCCATAGAAAGTAGGACCTTTTGATGAGCCTACTTCAGTTAAGGTGTGGCCCAGCCCAATCAGGATGGGTTTTAATCCTATTCCTGGAGTTCTTTATAAGTGGAATGAAATTCAGACAGAGAGAAAGCCAGAGGGAGCAGCAAGAAGCTGAACATCAATGGAACCCAGAAGAGAAAGAAGAGACCAGGAGATGCCACCATGTGCCTTGTCATGTGGCAAACTAAGGACCAAGGATCTCCAGTGACCAGCCCTATAACACCACAGTCTTTGGGGAGAAAGCCTTGATGACTTGATCTGGACTTTTTCCTAACCACAAAACAATGAGCGAATAAATTCCCACTGTTTAACCCAACCCATCTCATGGTATTTGCTTGAGCAGCCTGGGAAACTAAAACACACACATTCTGCCACCAAGGTCTCCTGCCACCCAGAGAAAACAAAACCTCCAAAGAACTGTATTCATTCCCTACCACAAAATCCTGACCATCCTCTCCTTCCTCCTGTCATGATGGGTGGGTTGTCTGTCCTGTCTAGGAGGAACACCTGGCTCTGTTTGCTCCATTCTTCCCCTTCTCACTCTAGGGATTCTGGTCCATCACTTATTCTCTCTTATGAGCCTTTGACATGACTTCTCCACTCCCCATTATCTCCTTCTCACCATCATTTAATTATACTCAGATTTTTCTCATATTAGGAAAACAAAACATTTCTTTGACATAACATACCCTCCTAGCTACTTTTTCTTCACAGCAAACCTTTCCAAAAATGAATCTGAACTCCCATCACCACCTCCTTCTTGTCCGTTTTCTTCACAATCCACTGAAATATCTTATTGCCGTCATTTTAGTGAAAATGCTCTTGCCAAGTTCATCAAGGACCTTCTACCTGCTAAGTCACATTTCTGTCTGTGCCTTAATTGACTACCCTGAAGCATCTGATATCCCTGCCAAGCCTTTGTTCTTGAACCACCCCATTCCCGTGGATTCCATGGCATTGCATGTTCCCCAGCTTCCTCTTCCTTTGCTAGCCCTTCCCTCTGGGGCTGCTTTACTGCTCTGTTCCCTATCACCTCTCAAATGAGGGGTCTATCAGGCTCCATCCCAACTTCTCACATAGTATGCTCTTGTTGGGTCAGTTTCTCTACCCCCATATCTTCAATTGTCACCCTTATCAGTTGGGGTTCTCTTAGAACCAACAGGGTGTGTGTGTGTGTGTGTGTGTGTGTGTGTGTGTGTGTAGAAAGAGAAAAGGAGAGATGATAGAGATAGAGATAGAGAGAGATAGAAGGAGAAGGAGAGGGAGAGGGAGGGAAAGGGGGGAATTAACTAATGCAATTGTGGAGACTGGCAATTCTGATTTCATAGAGCAGGCTAGAATTTGGAAATTTTGGTGAAAGTTATGCTGAGTTTGATGTTGCATTCTTGAGTCCAAATTCCTTATGCTGGAGACTCAGGATGGAGTGGTGGGTATAGTCTTGGGAAGAATTCTTCTGATCTTTGGAGCCCTCAGTTTTTGCTCTTAAGACCTTCAACTGATTGGATGAGGCTCACCCACATAATTGAAGGGAATCTCCTTTACCAACTGAGTGCAGATGCTAATCCCATCTATGAAATACCTCCATAGGTCCATATTTGACCAAACAACTGGACAGCACAAACTAGCCAAGTTGACACGTAAAATCAGCCATCACACGATCTATATGCCAATGATTCCAAAATTCAACATATTTAACCTTAATCTCTGCACTGAGTCTGGATCTCATTATTAAACTGCTTACTAGAATATCTCTTAATGGATATGTTAAAGTTATAATTTCACAGCTAAAGTGCCTTCACCACCCCTCAAACTCGTTTCTCACTCTTG
>JAQZBX010047589.1:6225-20535 GCA_029593785.1 Cabassous unicinctus
AAGACTAAATATCATTAAGATGTCAATTCTGCTGCAACTGATTTACAGATTCAATACAATCCCAAACAAAATTCCAACAGTCTACTTTGCAGAAATGGAATAAACAATTATCACATCTATTTGGAAGGGAAAGGGGCCACACAATAGCCAAATACATCTTGAAAAAGAAGAATGAGATTGGAAAGATCACACATCCTGCCTTTAGAACATGTTACAAAGCTACAGTGTCAAATCAGTGTGGTACTGCCATAAAGTTAGATAAATAAATAAATGGAATCTAATTGAGAGTTCCGAAATAGATCCTCACATCTTTCATCATTTGATCTTTGACAAGGCTACCAAATCCACTGAACTGGAAAGAACAGTCTCTTCAACAAATGGTGCTGGGAGGACTGGATATCCATATCCAAAAGAAAAAAGAGGACTTCCATCTCACACCATATACAAAAATTAACTAAAAATGGATCAAAGACTAAATATAAAAAAACTAGGACCGTGAACCTCCTAGAAGAAAATGTAGAGAAGCATCTTTAAGATCTTGTGTTAGGCAGTGGTTTCTTAAACTTTACACCCAAAGCATGAGCTATGAAAGGAAAAATAGATAAATGGGACCTCTGCAAAATTAAATAATTTTGTGCTTCAATGGACTTTGCAAAGAAAGTGAAAAGGCAGCCCACTCAATGGGAGAAAATATTTGGAAACCAAATACCTGATAAGGGTTTAATATTCAGAATATATAAAGAAATCCTACTACTTAACAATGACAACTCAAACAACACAATTAAGAAACGAGCTAAAGACATGAACAGATACTTTTCCCAAGGAGAAATACAAATGGCTAAAAAGCACATGAAAATATGCTCAATATTACCAGTGACTAGAGAAATGCAAATCATAACCACAATCAGATATTTCATACCTACTAAATTGGCCATTATTTTTTTAAAAAAGAAAACTACAAGTGTTGGAGATGATGTAGAGAAACAGGAATGCTTATTTACTGCTGGTGGGAATGTAGAATGGTACAGCCCCTGTAGAGGACAATTTGTTGGTTCCTCAGAAAGCTAAGTACAGAACTGCCATATGATCTGGCAACTCTGCTACTAGGTATGTACTCAAAAGAACTGAAAGTAGGGAAGTGAACCGACATTTGCACACTGATGTTCATAGCAGCATTATTCACAATTGCCAAAAGATGGAAACAACCCAAGTGTCCATGAATCGATGAAGTGATAAACAAAATGTGGTATACACATACAATGGAATATTATTAAGCTGTAAGAACGAATGCATGTGACAATAGGGATGAGTCTTGAGGACATTATGTTGAGTGAAATAAGTCAGACACAAAAGTACAAATATTGTATGGTATCACTAATATGAACTAATAATAATGAGTAAACTCATAGAGTTAAAAATCTAGAGAATAGGTCCCAGGAGAGAGAATGAGGGTAGATAATGGTCAGCAGAAGATTAATGTGTGAAGAATTTTTAATAAGGTTGATTGTAAAGGTTTGGAAGTGGATAGAGGTATTAGCACATTATTGAGAGTTTAACATTGCTCATATATGGGTGTGATTGTGGTTGAAAGGGAAAGTTTAGGGTTGTATATGTCAACAGAAGGAAAACTAGAGGATAAACTTGGGACTGTGGAATACAATGACTCCTGTTGTGGATGAGGAATGTGGCTAATAATACAAATATAAGAATGTTCTTTCATGAACTATAACAAATGTATGTCACTATTACAAGGTGATGATAATAGGGTGATATATGGGAAAAATACAGCTAATGCAAATTTCTGGCTATACTTAGCAGTAATATTGCAATATTTTTTCATCTATTGTAACAAGGGTACTATACCAATGCTAAGGATCATTAATAAGGGGGTATAAGGGGTAGGGGATTTTTCTTTTTTGAGTAATGAAAATATACTAATATTGACTGTGGTGATGAATGTACAACTCTGTGATTATACTGAGAGCCAATGGCTGCACACTTTGGATGGACTGTATGGTTGTGTAAGTAAAACTGTTTTTAAAAAAGTGTGCAGATGCTAAGCGACCTGTGGCACATCATAAAACACAGAAACATACTCATTATGGGGTCCCGGAAGGGAAAGGAAAAGGAACACAAAGAAATCTGAAGAAATAATGACCAAAAAATTTCCAAATTTGTTGAAAAACGTGAATATATACATACAAGAATCTCAACAAAATACAAAGAACTCAAAGAGATATACACTTAAATTTACATTATAGTCAAACTGTCAAAGGCCAAAGAGAAAGAGAGAATCCTAAAAACACAAGAGAGAAACAACTCAATACATAAAAGGGAGAATCAAAAAACTTAACTGCTGATTTGACATTAGAAACCAAAGAGACGAGAAAGCAGTGGGATGACATATTAAATACACTGAAAGAAAACTGTCAACCAATAATTCTATATTCAACAAAACTGTCCTTCAAAAATGGGGTAGAAATCAAGACATTTCCAGATAAAAGCTGAAGGAGTTCATTACCACTAGACTTGTCCTAGAAGAAATACTAAAGGGAGTTCTTCATAATGAAAGGAAAGGACACTAGACAGTACTAGAAGACATATATATTAGTCAGCCAAAGGGATGCTGATGCAAAGAAATCTGTTGGCTTTTATAAAGGGTATTTGTTCGGGGTAAAAGCTTACAGTTACAAGGCCCTAAAGAGTCTAACTCAAGGTTGGTTTATCACGAAAGTCAGTTGCCATGTGCTGAAGGAAGATGGTGGGCGATATCTGCTTGGTCTCTCAGGCTTTAGCTGCTCAGCATCTCTGTTCTCTTCAGCTTCAACTGGTTGAGTGAATGGTTCATCTCTCCCTGGGGCCACAGGATAAAAGTTCTCTCCTCTTCTGTGTCTATGGAGCTCTCCTTTTCTTGTGTATCTTCTTCTCTGTTTGTCTTCTTGAGTGAGTGTCTGTTTCTATCAGCCCACCAAGGGGAAGGGGGTGGGGACTCAACCCTGAGACACACCCTACTGACAAGGTTGAATCAAAGCCCTAATCTTGATTTAATCAAGTAAATGTAAAACCCTTTACTTTAATACAATCAAAGGGTATCACGCGCAGAGGAACAGATCAGTTTACAAACATAATCAATTTTTTTTGTGTGTGAATTCATAAATAATATCAAACTGCTACACCATAAAAAGAAATAAAAACCCACAATAAGGGTAAATACGTGTGTAAATATAAATGCCAATATTATTGCATTCTTGGTTTGTAACTCTACTTTTTATTTATTACATGATCCAAAATACAAATGTATAAAAAAATAATTTTATGTTATTAGGTGTTCAAAACATAAAGATGAAATTTGCAACAAGAATAACAAAAGGGGCAGTACAGAGAGGTACAGTAGCAGAGACTGTGTATTTTATTGACGTTAAGTTGGTATTAATTCAAACTACATTGCTATAGATTTAGGATATGAAATGTAAACCCTATGGTCACAACAAGAAAAATATTTAAGAATATTCAAACAAGGAAGTCCTTTCAATACAAAAGATCAACTATGTACAAAAGACAGCATCAATGGAGAAAATGAGAGACAAATAAGGTAAAAGACATACAATAAACAAATGGCAAAATGGCTGATATCAGAAACCCAGAAGACCAGAAAGCAAGTCCTGCTGTCTTTGTTTGCCAGTGCTGCTGTGACAAAGTATACAGACTAGTTGGCTTAAACAATAGGAATTTACTGTCTCATGGTTATGGAGGCTAGAAGTCCAAAATTATGGTACCAGCAGGATAATGTTTTCTCTTAAGTCTATAGCATTCTGGTGGTGGCTTGATGGTAATTCATAACTCAATTTCTGTCACATAGCCATCTGTCTCCTCTATCTCCTCTGTTTATAAGGACTCTAGTCATATTGGATTAAGGCCACCCAAATTCAGTTGGGCCTCAACTTAAGTAATATTACATCTTCAAAGATCCTATTTACAAATTTACAAATGGTTTCACATCCACACTCTGCTTCAGTCTGACCTCACCTGAATTTATAATATATTCAAAGATTCTATTTATAAATGGGTTCACATCCATAAATGTGGGGAGGGGATGTGTTAGGACTTGAAGATAAGGTGAATGCCTTATTCAATCCATAACAGACTAAACAACTTGCCTTAGCAGGTTACTCTCCAATTAGAAAGCACAAATTGACAAAATAGTGGGGGGGGGGGAGAAGCATGATCCAACTACATACTGCTTACAAGTGAGTCACCTTAGACCCAAAGGCATAAATAGATTAAAAGAATAGGGAAAAAATTCCATGAAAAGGGTAACCAAAACACAGCAGGGGTGGCAAGACTAATATCGGAAATAAGACTTTAAGTTAAAACTGTCACAAGAGACTAAGAAGGACATTATATATTAACAAAAGGGTTAATGCCTCCAAGAAATATGCACTTAATAAAAGAGCCACAAAATAAAGGAAAAAAAAACACTGACAGGTTTGGAGGGAGAAAAAGTGCTACAATAACAGTTGGAGATGTCAATATACCAATTTCAATAAAGGACAGAACATCTAGACAGAAGATGAATAAGTAAAGAGAAGACTTAAATGATACAATAAACCAACTAGACCTAACTTACATATACAGAACATTCCACCCAACAACAGCAGGATACAAACATTCATCCAAGTGAATTTAGATCATTCTCCAGGATAGACCATATGCTAAGTCACAATACAAGTTTCAATTTAAAGACTGAAATCATGCAAAGTATCTGCTCTGACCACAATGGAATGAAGCTAAAATCAGTAAGAGAAAGAAAAACTGGAAAATTTCCAAATATATGGAAATTAAATAATACTCTTAAACAACCAATTAGTCAAAGAAGAAATTATAAGGTAAATCAGAAAGGTCTTAGAGATTAATAAAATTGAAAATAAAACATACCAAAACTTATGAGATGCAGCAAAGTCAAATTTATAGCTATAAATGCTTACATTTAAAAAGAAGAAATAGGGAGGTGGATGTGGCTTAACCAGTTGGGCACCTGTCTACCACATGGGAGGTCTCAGTTTGGGTCCCGATGCTTCCTAAAAAAGAAGACAGGCAGCCGCCGCCCCTGCCACAATGAGCAGATGCCACAAGCCAGAAGACGCCACAGCCGGCAGGGAGCAGATATGGCTCGGGCCATTGGGCATGCACCTCTCATGTGGGAGGTCCCAGGTTCAGTTTCCCAGTGCCTCCTGGAGAAGGCAAGCGAACATGAAGCAGACAGACGAGGGAGCTATCTGGGGGAGGGGAGATAAATGGAGATAAAATGAATAAAGCTAAAAAACAAAAGAAGAAATATCTCAAATCGATAGACTAACTTCATATCCTTAGGAAGTAGAAAAAGAATAGAAAACTAATCATAAATTTAGAAGGAGGAAGGAAATAGTAAAGATTGGGACAGAGATAAATGAAATAGAAAATAGAAAATTGACAGAATCAATGAAATCAAAAGTTGGTTCTTTGAAAAGATTAATAAAATTTACACATCTTTAGCCAAACAAAAAAAGCAGCAAATAATTACAGAAATGAAAATGGTGACCACTAATTATCTTGCAGAAATTAAATATACTAAGAGAATGCTACGAACAACGTTATGCCAACAAATCAGATACCTAGACAAAATGCAAATTCCTACAAAAACAATTTATATAAACTAACTCAAGAAGAAATAAAATATCTCAACAGACCTCTTACAAGTAAAGAGACTGAATCAGTCATAAAAACCCTCCCAAAGAGAAAAGACCCAGACTCAGAGGACTTCACTATTGTATCAAGTATTTATAGAAAATTTAACACAAATCCTTTTCAAATTCTTCTAAAAAACTGAAGATGTGGGAACTCTTCCTAACTCATTCTGAGGCCCACCCTACCCCAGTACCAAATCCAGATAAATACATCATAAGAAAATTACATATGTAAAAATCCTCAATAAAACATTAGCAAATCAAATCAAACAGCATATTAAAAGAATTATATACCACAACCAAGCAGGATTTGTCCAAGGAATGCAAGGGTTCTTCAACATAAAAATACCAATTAATATAACACATTAATGGAATGAAGGAAAAAAGCCACATGATCATCTCAATTATGTAGAAAAGGCATTTGATAAAACCCAGCACCATATCTTGATAAAAACACTCAGAAAACTGGGAACAGAAATTTCATTAACACGACAAAGGGCATACGTATGAACAGCTCAAAGCTAACCTTCTCAATGTTGAAAGACTGAAAGTTCTCCCCTTAAGATCAGAAACAAGACAAGGATGCCTGGATTCACCACTGTTATTTACAATGTACTGAAAAGTTCTAGCCAGAGAGATTAGGAAAGAAAAATAAATAAAAGTCATCCATATTGGAAAGGAGGAAGTAAAACTATCTCTGTGCAGATGACATGATTCTTTATATAGAAAATCTCAAAGAATCCACAAGAAAACTGTTAAAAATAATAAATGAATCCAGTCAAATAGCAGGGTACAAGATTAATATGCAAAAATCATTTTTCTTTCTATACTCAACTGTTGTGATTGAATTGGGTCTAACACAAAGACAGCTACAAGTCTTAATCTGTGTTCTTGTGGGTGTGAACTCATTTGAAATAGGACATTTGAAGATGTTATTTTCAGTTAAAGTGTAGACACATTTGTGAATCGGATCATTAAAGATACTATTTAGATGAGGCCAAATTGAATCAGTGCGGACCTTAATCCATATGACTGAAGTCCTTATAAGGCAGAAGAAATTCAGATGCAGTCAGTCAGAGAAAGCCACAGGAGCAGACGAAGGAGACAGATCATCATGTGACAGATGCAGAGATGCAAGCCAAAGGACCCCAAGGATTATGGAAATCCAGCAGCAGAATGCTACAAACTTTGGGAAAAGCAGGGTCTGTCAAGACCTTGATTTTTGGAACTCTAGCTTTCAAAACCATTAGACAATAAATTCCAGTTGTTAAGTCAACCCATTGTGTGGTGTTTGTAATATCGGCCTTGGCAAACTAAGAAAACCAGCAATGAACAATCTGAAATGGAAATTAAGAAAACAGTACCACTGAAATAACTGTACACTGAAAACGACAAAACACTGCTTAAAGAAATTCAAGAAGACCTAAATAAATGGCAAGGCATTCTGTATTCATGGACTAGAAGACTTAATATTGTTAAGATATCAAAACATACACATAAAAACCATAAGATACTACTTTATATCCACTAGAATGGCTATAATCGGAAAAGCAGAACTAAACGCTGGTAAGGATGTGAAGGAATTGGACCCTTGCTGGTAGGAATGTAAAATGGTGCAGCCGCTGTGGAAACTAGTTTGGTGGTTCCTAAAAAGGTTAAACAAAGTATTACTGTATAACCTGGCATTTCCAGGACACACATCTACCACTAGCTTTGTATTAGTCAGGGATCACTGTGGGAATAAACTCAACAGGATACATGTTTCATTATAGGAATTGGCTCACGTGACCATGGAGACTGGCAAGTCAGAATTCCATAGGGATTTACAAATTGGGAATGTCAATGAAGGTTTTGATAGATTCCCCAGGAGAAGCTGGCTGCCTGAAGTAGAGAAAGAAATTCTTCTTTCTGAATGCTAAAATCATGTGTTCTCCCTTTAGGGACTTCAACTGATTTGATGAGATGTCTCTCACTGTTGAAGGCAATCTCCTTTGTTGACTGCTGATGTACTCACCCATAAATGCAATCAAATGATTAACCATTTAAATTCATGAAGTACCTTCACAGTAACAATCAAGCCAGTGCTTGCTTGACCAAACAACTGGACACCATAGCCTAGCCAAACTGACACTTGAGCTTAACCATCACAAGGTATAAACCCAAATGAATTGAAAGTAGGGACTCAAATGGATATGTGTAGACCAACATTCATAGCAGCATTTCAAAATAGCCAACAGCTAGAAACAACCCAAGTATCCCTCAAGAGATGAATGGATAAATAAAATGTGGTATATATGTGCAACAGAATATTTCAGCTGTTAAAAGGAATGAAGCTACAATATGGAGGAATCTTGAAAGTATTATGTTGAGGGAAATAAGCTAGATGCAGAAGTACAAACATTGTATTATTCTACCTATAAGATACCTATAATAAGCAAATTCAGGGGCTGGGGAAGGACAGAATGGGGAATTATTGCTTAGTAGGGACAAAGTTTCTGTTTGGAATCATGAAAAAGCCTTGGTAATGGACGGTGGAGATGACAGCACAATGTTGTAAGGGTAATTAATATCACTGAATTGTGTACTTAAAATGGGAAATTTTGTGTTATATATGTAACCACAATAAAAAAAATAATTTGGAGTTGATTGGAACACAACAAATATATAAAAGTCCATGAGCTGATTGGTAATGCTTTAATTAGTCATTACTGCTGGTTGCTAGGGCACCAATTCTTACTTTGAATATTAAAAAATAAAGGGAAATAAGTTCATTGTGTTTTCATTCAAAATAAAATTCAGGAGAGAAAGTTCTTCTAATGTACAGATGAATCTCAGTAGTAAATAAAGCAGGAATCATAGAATTAGAAAACAACCTTTTTTGCAATTCATAATGAAATAAAGGATCTAGGCAATGGCCATCAATAGATGCTAAAACCATTAAGTAAAAGGCTGATACTACTCCAAACCTACTAATTAATCTTAGCATTAAAAGTAGAACAAGCAGATGTAATACAACAGGAAGATGTGATACAATAGGAAGTACAGCCCAATCCAGGAAATATTCTTAAAAATTTAAATTTGAATCTAATCAAGTTGTAGGTCTTATTTTCACACTATGGAAAATATGGAAAATAGAGGAGCAAGTTAAATAATAACATGGGGATATAATCAGCTAAATCCAGAATGTAGGACATTCCACATGACAAATCACCCAGTTTTCCCACTCCTTTCCAAAAGGAGGGCATGGAGTGAGTTGCTATGCGGTGTGTCATGGGAACAGTCTCAGGCACAACAGAGGCTCTCAGCAATGACCACTTTAATTCTTGCACAGCACAATTCAAACTGTTTGGGTCAAGGTTAGTAGATGGCAGCTCCCCATGCCTCTCTTCGCATTGGAGATGAGGGACCAATTGTGGATGGTCTCTTGAGGAAGACAACTACTCAACAGCTGTGCATGCCTCTCTTTGAGTCAAAGATGAGAGACACCTACACTGACTGAGTGCTGAGCTTTTATACACTCCAGGGGAAAGGGACTCTGACAGCAAGGGACCTTCATGCCCTGGCAAGCAGCTGCAGCTGATTAAGATTTAATGGCTCCCCCCACTCCCCAGACCTTCCTATGGTCTCTTGCAAATTAGAAACACACCAAATACCTACATGCAAACAATAACAAATGGAAACATAATAAACACCTGTATGCAAACAAATAAGTGGACACATAACAAACACAGCATGCAAGCAAGCAAGAGGGGAAAAGTAGGGAGAGAGGGGAGAGATGGGAGATGGCTGCTGAGTGTGTCCTTGACTTCCCCAACAGAGGGGGAGTGTTACAGAAAAGACTTGAGAAATATCAACCAAGTGCAATAATTGGACCCTGTTAAATAGTGATTTTAATAAAGCAAGATGTTTTTGAGGCAATTTTAAAAAATTGAATGTATAATGCAAGTTAAATGATACCAAGAAATTACTAAAAATTAAAATTAAGTTTGTTAAATATTACAATGGCAGAGTGACAAGGTAAAAATGTCTTTATCAGCTACAAATTTATAATGACATATTTATAGGTGAAATGATATGGTTTAGGGTTTACTTTAAAATGCTCCTCCCCCCTCAAAAAAAAAATACAGGGATTTAAATCTTTAAGGTAAAATGTTGGTAATTTTTAAAGCTGGGTAATGTGTAATGGAGTTCATTATACTACTCTTTACTTTTCTATTGCTCAAGAGTTTCCATAATAAAACCTTTATTGAGCTCTTACTATGTCAGGCATTTATCTAGGTGATGGGAATTGATCAGTAAACCAGATCAATGCCACTGTTACCACAGACCTATATTCTTATATAGGTACGTGTGGCAGTTTGATATTATTGATGAATTCCAAAAAGAATTATTGATATGTTTGTAAACGGGTATGTTCCTCTAGGCTAGTGATACCCTTAGATTGTATTGAATTCAGAAGTTTCACTTTTACTTGATTAAATTATGACTAGGGCTTTGATCGGGTCACGTCAGTAGGAAACGATATGGCAGAAGAGAAAGTTGGAGTTTTAATGCTGGAGCCCTGGTAAGTAAATACACAGAGAAACAGATACGTGAGGAGAGAGAGAAGGCTGCATTAGACACAGCAGAGGCCCTGGGAAGAGAGACAAGCCTGGGAAAAGAGACGAGCCGTTCGCCTGATAGTTTATAGCTGGCCTTGTGAAGACAGAAGAGCAGCTAAGCCTGGAGAGAAACGAGTTCTGGCAGAGAGACAAGAGTTATCCCACCCTACAGCTGATATTGGAAGAGGCTGGGACCATGAAGCCTTAAGAGGAAGAGGAATCCTGAACCCTTGCAGACGTTGGCAGCCATCTTGCTGCAACACATGGCAAAAGACTTTGGTGAGGGAAGTAACTTACGCTTTATGGCCTGGTAACTGAAAGTTTCTACCCCAAATAAATACCCTTTATAAAAGCCAACAGATTTCTGGTATTTTGCATCAGCACCCCTTTGGCCAACTAATACAGTATGTGTAGTATCTCATTAAATCCTTCAAACAACCATCTGAAATAGGTACTAATATTATTCCCTATCTATCAAGGAGAAAACTGAAGTACTTAAGTAAATTGTCCAAGGTCACATTGCTAGTAAATTATAGAACCAAGGTCTGAGTCCAGAGTCTGTGCTCTGTTAAAAGGAAAAAGGACCTTAGAAAACACCTAATTCAACATTATTTCAAAGACAAGCAAATAGAGGTCTAGAGAGGTTAAAAGGATGGCATAGAAACTTAAAGGATGATTAATGATATGTGAACTCATTTGTTCATTTAATATACATTTATTGAGTGTCTATTAGATATTATACACCGAGGCTACAATGGTGACAAAGCCCCAAGACTAAATGAAAAGACAAGGAAACAAATGAGTCGAATAATTTTGGTTTGTGGCAAGTCCTTTGGAAATAAACAGGATGACTAGGGAAGGGATGATAGAGCCTGGAAGGTGAGAGAAGGCCTCTTAGAGAAGGTGATGCTGGAACTGACATCTAAAAGACAAGAAGCAGCTCATCTCTTAAAACTAAGGGCAGGGGTGTGGATGTGGCTCAAGCAGTTGGGCACCTACCACCCACATGGGAGGTCCTGGGTTTGGTTCCCAGTGCCTCTTAAGATGAGCAGACACCGCAACCAGCAGACACAGGAACCAGCAGACACCGCAACCTCCGCAACAAGCAGACACCACAGCCGCCACAACAAGCAGACACCGCAAGGAGCAGATGCCACAAGGAGCTGACGACACAGCCTGTAGATGACCCAGCCAGTGGGGAGTGGATGTGGCTCCGGTGGTTGGGCACTTGCCTCCCATGTGGGAGGTCCCAGGTTTGGTTCCTGGTGCCTCCTAGAGAAGAGGAGCAGACAGAGCGAGCAGATAGATGAGCAGACACAGTTGAGCAGACAATGAGCAGACAGATGAGGGAGGCATTGGGGGGGGGGTGGAAATCTAAGGACAGAATGTTCCAGACAAAGGGCCAGGCAAATGCAAATGATCTAAGGCAGATTAGAACTTGGTATATTTGTTTATTTTTTAAACTTTTTATTTTGAAAGACTTTCAAACTTATGAGACAATTACAAAAAGAATAAAAACCTTATACAGAGACCTCCAACATATTCCTATCCCCCCAGAAACCCAGATCCACCAATTTTAACTTTTTGGCACATTTGCCATATCAGACTATCTCTCTGTCCATCTGCTATCAATCCATCTATTTTCTTTCTTTTTTTCTTAAAGATTTATTTTATTTATTCCCCCCTCATTGTTTCATTGTTTGCACTCGCTGTCTGCTCTGCATCCATTCGTTGTGCACTTTCTGTGTCTGCTCGTCTTCTTTTTAGGAGGTACCAGGAACCGAACCTGGGACCTCCCATGTGGGAGAGAGGCGCTCAATCACTTGAGCCACCTCCACTCCCTGCTTTGTTGTGTCTCTTATTGTGTTTCCTCTTTGTGTCTCCTTGTTGGGTCATCTTGTTGCGTCAGCTCACCGCACCAGCCCGTCGCACCAAATCACTGTCTTGCTCATCTTCTCTAAGAGGCACCGGGAACTGAACCTGGGACCTCCCATGTGGTGGGTGGGAGCTCAATTGCTTGAGCCACATCTGCGTCCCCATTTTTTTTTCTATCCACCTATCTATCAATCCATTTTCTGAACAATTGAGAGTAGGTTGTATATATCATACTCCTTTAACACTTAATACTGCCATGTCATTTCCAAAGAACATGTATATTCACTTATGTAACTGCCTTAAGTACAGATGTCAAGTTCAAGAACTTTAACAATGACAAAATGTTTATAGTCTATATTCCAATTTTTTCATATGTCCCAATAATGCGTTTTTGAGTCTTTTCTCCTCCCTTAATAGATCACATTGAGGGTCTTTCTTACATTTAATTGCCATTACCTCTTAGTAACTCATTCTCTTTTTAAATTATGGGAATATATATGAAACATAAACTTCCCATTTCCGCCACTCTCAAGCATATACCATTCAATGGAATAAGTCATATTTCCAATGTTGCAGTACCCTCACCACCTTCCATTACTAAAACTTTCCCATCACCCCAAAGAGAAATACTACAATCATTATGCATTAAATACCCACTGCCCCAACCCACGCCCAGCAAACTGTACTCTAATTTCTGTCTCTATGAGCTTGCATATTCCCCAATATTTTCTTTATAGTTACCATAGGACTCAAATTTAACATCTTAAATATATAATACTCCCATTTGCTTAGATATCAACTTGTCTTCAATAGTATGCACAAGCTATAATCCAATAACCCTCTGTCCCCCCACCTTTATTTAGTTCTTGTCACAAATTACACATTTATACATTATGAATATAAACCCACTGATTTATCATTAAATTTTAATTATTTGCCTTTTAGATTCTGTAGGAAGTAAAAAGTAGAGTTATAAGCCAAAAATACAACAGTACTGGCATTTATATTTACCCATGAGATCCTTATTTCTTCATGCAGCTTCTATCTATTGCCTAGTGTCTTGCCTTTCAACCTGCAGAACTCCCTTTAGCATCTCTTATAGGGCCAGTCTAGTGGCAATGAACTCCCTCAGCTTTTATTTGGGAATATCTTACTCTCTCCCTCATTTTTTGAAAGAAGTTTTTCTGGGTATAGAATTCTTGGTTGGGCAAATTTTTTTTGCTGTTAGCACTTTAAATATGTCATTCCACTGCTGTCTTGCCTCCATGGTTTCCAGTGAGACATCAGCATTTAATCTCATTGAAGCTCCCTTATATGTGACACATTGCTTCCCTCTTGCAGCTTTCAGAATTCTCTCTTTATGTTTTGGCATTTGACAGTTTGATTATACCATGTTGCGGTGTGGGTCTATTTGGCTTTATCTTGTTTGGAGTCATTGAGTCTCATATATATATATATATTCATGACTTTCATTAAATTTGGAAAGAATTTGCTCTGCCTCTTTTTTTCTTCTCCTTCTGTGACTCCCACAATGTTATTGGTATGCTTAATGATGTCCCACAGGTTCATCAGACTCTTCATTTTTCTTCATTCTTTCTTCTCTTCCTCAGACTAGATGATTCCAATTGCCTTATCTGAAAATTCAGATTCTTTCTTCTGCCAGTTCTGATCTGCTATTGAACCCCTCTAGGGAATTTAAAATTTGTTACCATAGTCTTCAGTTCTGTTTGGTTTCTTTTCATAATTTCTCTTTATTGATAATCTCTTTGTGTTCATCCATCATTTTCCTGATTTCCTTTAGTTCTTTGTCCATCCTTTCCTTTAGTTTTTTAGCATATTTAAGACCATTTTTAAGAGTCTCATTCTGGTATTTCCCAGGTCTGCTCCTCCTCATTGATGGTTTCTACTGCTTCAATCTTTTCCTTTGCCTAGGCCATCACTTCCTATTTCTTTGTATGTTTTGAAATATTTCATTGAAACCTGGACATTTTGATATTTTAATGTGTTATCCCTGGAATTTAGACTTTGAGGTGTCTGTTCCTTATGCTTCTATTCAGCTAGAAATATAAACAAGTTTTCCTTGAATGCCAGGAGCTTAAAAAAAAAAAAAA
>JAQZBX010047590.1:0-20439 GCA_029593785.1 Cabassous unicinctus
TCCTACATATTCTTCTAAGTGTTTTATACATTTAGAGCATATATTTAGGCTTATGATGCACTTTGGTTTAATATTTGTGTATAGTTTAAGGAAGGGGTCCAATAATTTTGCATTCCTTGCACCATTTGTTGAAAAGAATATTCTTCCCCCATTGAATTGTCTTGCCTCCCTTGTCTAAAATCAATTGACCATAAATGTGAGGGTTTATTTCTGGAAGCTCAAATCTGTCCCATTGATCTATATGCCTATCCTCATGCCAGAACAACACTGTCTTGATTACAATAGCTTTGTAACACATTTTGAAATTGGAAGTGTGAGTATTCCAGCTTTGTTTTACCTTTTCAAGATCATTTGGCCCATTCTGTGCCCCTTGAATTTCCATATGAATTTAGCTTCAGTTTATCAATTTCTGCAAACTAACCATCTGGGTTTTTGGTGGGGATTGCATTGAATCTGTAGATCAATGGGAAAGTCTTAAAATGATAACAATGATCAGTCTTCTGATGCAAGAGCACAGACTCTCTTTTCGCTTATTTAGGTTTTCTTTAATTTATTTCTACAATAGCTTGTTGTTTTCAGTGTCTTGCAGTTTTTGTTAAAATATTTCTAAGGTTTATTTTTTTTATGCTATTGTAAATGGAATTGTCTTTTTGCATTCATTTTTAGATTATTATTACTGGTGTCTAGAAACACAGTTGATCTTTGTATATGGACTTTGTGCCTCGTGCATTAGTTTTTTATTGCACCTGTAACAAATTACCACGCACTTAGAGCCTTAAAACAACATGCATTTATTATCTTATAGTTTTGGAGGTCAGGAGTCTAAAATAGATCTTTAGGGCTATGTTCCCTCTGGAGCCTCTGGCGCCTGGCCTTTTCCAGCTTCTAGAGACTGGCTACAATCCTTGAACCCCGGCCTCTTCCTCCAACTTCAGAGCCAGCAGCGTGGTCTGTTTTCCTCTGACTTTTTCTTCCATCCTCCCCTATTGTCTCTGACTGTGATCTTCTTGTACCCCTCTTATCAGAACCTTTGCGGTTACCTGGGGCCCACCTGGATAATCCAGGATAATCTCCCCATCTCAAGATACTTAAGAGCTGCAGTATTCTTTGCCTTGTAATTGACATATTCAGAGGCTCTGAGGAATAAGACAGTGACATTCTGCCTACGCCACCCTATAACCTTGCTACATTATTTATTTTTAATAGTGTTTTTGTGGAATCCTTAGGACTTCATATGTACAAGATTCTGGCATCTGTGGCTAGAGATTGTTTTACTTCTTCCTTTCCAATCTAATGCCTTTTATTTCACTTTCTAGCTCAGCTGTCATGGCAAGATCCCCCAGTGCAATGTTGAACAGATGTGGTAAGTGCAGCTCTCCTTGTCTTGTTCCTGATCTTACGGGCGAGTGTCCAGTCTTTCACCATTAAGTAGGATGGTAGCTGTGGGTTTCTCATAGATGTTCTTTACTAGGTTGAGGAAGTTCTGTTGTTAGTTTGTTGAGTGTTTTTATCATAATGGGGTGCTGGGTTTTGTCAAAGGCTTTTTGTCCTTCATCTATACAGATGACCACGTGATTTTTGTTCTTTTTCCTATTGAAATGTCACATCACATTAATTGATTTTCATATGTTACACCAACATTGCATTTCTGGGTTTAATCCCACTTGGTCATGGCAAATGATCATTTTTATACTTTGCTGGATTTTGTTTGCAAGTATAGATTTTAGTGCCTATATTAATAAGAGATAGTAGTCTGTGATTTTCTTTTCTTGTGGTATCTCTGCCTGCTTTTGGGATCAGGATAATACTGACCTCATTGAATGAGGTGGCAAGTGTTCCTGCCTCTCTGTTTTTGTGTGTGTGAAAAATTGGCACTAATTCTTCTTTATATATTTGGTGGAATTAAGCAGTGAAGCCAGCTGGGACTAGGCTTTTCTTTGTGGAAAGTTTTAAATTAATCATTTAACCTTTTTGTTATAGGTCTATCCAAATTTTTTACTTTTTCTTGAGTCAACTTCAGTAGTTTGTATATTTTTAGAAATTTGTCCATTTTACCTAATTTATCTATTTTTTTGTCATACAGTCATTCATAGTATATTCCCTTGTAATCCTTTTTATTTCTGTAAGGACTGGGATAATTCCCCTCTTTCATTCCTGAGTTTGGTAATTTAAGTCTTCTCTATTTTCTTCATCAGTCTAGCTTAAACACTTGTCAATTTTTGTTGATATTTTCAAAGAACTAGCTTTTGATTTTCTTAATTCTAATTTTTAATTATTTTATTAATTTCTACACTACTCTGTCCTTCCTACTTGCTTTAAGTTTTTTTTCTTTTTCCTTTGTCACAGGTGGAAGTTTAAGTTGCTTAAAGATTTGAGATCTTTCTTCTTTTTTTGGCATAGGCATTCACAGTTATAAATTTCCTTTTCAGCACTACTTCCACGGCATTCAGAACATCTTGGTAATTTATGTCTTTGTGTTAATTCATCTTAGAGCATTTTTTTTATTTCTTTCATGATTTCTTTTTTGATCTGCTGGTTACTTAGGAGTTTGTTGTTTCCATCCCACTGTGTTAAGATCCCAGATTGTTAACGAACATTTGTTGCCTCTAGCTTTGATATCTCTAAAATCCCTGTTTTCATTATTGCTTTCATGCTTGCAGTCACTCTTTGCAATGAACCCGATACATAGCTACAATTTGCTTCTGATTTGGCAAAAATATAGGATCGAACTGACTGTTGAATTTGTACACAGTTTCCTCTGGGTTCTACCCGGTTTCCTTTAGTACTCTTGCAGTGAAATAGGTGATTTCGTGGGAATCGTTGGACTCCATCACTAAGCCACATTTCGATGGTAAACACCATCACAGGCCAGAGACCAAAAGTCTAAACTTTCTTTCATGACAAACCTAGCAAGGGAGGTTCCTGTCTCTACTGAAATAGCTCCTGGGGATGTTTGGTAGGCACTAGCTTAGTCAGCGAACTTTTACAGAAAAAGAGCTTGTCGAAGGACTATGGAACAGATGGTATGTATTTGGAAGCTTTCTATGGGCAAATAGCTTCTATCAGCAAAATAGATTACTCAACTGGGAAAACAGCTTGCTTATCACACGATGGTTACCTTACCAAGGCTTGCTTAAAGACATCTGCTTCCCTGGGTGCAATTGGTGAACAATTGCAAATTAAGTCACAAAATTTGCCTAATTTTAATCAGATATCTGTCTTGAACTATTTCCCATAAAAACACTTCCGAAAGACTCCAAATCCTAAAAATATACTTCACCATCGACCCCTCCCCTTCTGAGGTACTACTGTTTACTGTCAAGGTGGCATTTTTTCCTTATTGAATTAAGTTTAATAAAATTAGAATTGCTTGGTGGACAAGTTATTCTGGTGGTCTTGGGACTCAACAATCAGCACCTGACAAGACAAGTAAATGGTAGACACACAATCACACTAATTTCGAATCTAGCTTAAATGCTATCTTATAATATAATAGGAATATAGAAATATTTTCCCTTATAATAAAATCTTAATTTTATGTATTTTTAAGTGAAAAAGGAAAATCTGCAAATTGTATTTGCTATTATATTATCTGGAATCAATCCAAATCATTTTGGATTGTGTGAATTTTGCTAAATAGATGGCTTGTCTACATGAAATATTGCTAACGTTCATGTCAAATTTTTATTTTTTTTAAAGCATGATGATAAAGGACAGAAATAGCATACAATTGGAATCTTTTTCTATAACTATGGCCAACAGAAGTCAAATTTGTGGTGCTGGCAAATTTAATTTTTGTCACTACTTCTCTATTTTATTCTCTCTTTTATTGTCTTGTTTAAACTGTAGGCCATTCATATTTCCCCAAAGCCTTCTTATCTAAAAAGAAAACACATCGACAAATTCATCTTAGATGACCGTGCCTTGGGACTCACTGAGCATTTATAACGTAAAAGAATTTGAAAGAAATCTGTATTACTACTTGTGGAATTCCAAGAATTAGTGATAGAAAATTTATTTTGAAATGAATAATACCTTCCTGGTTATAATTATACATGGGCTGATACGTATTTTAGTCATGAATTTTGATTTTTTTCTATAGAAAATTTCTCCGCAGAGATTTAATTGCCCACAATGCACACAGTTAAAGTTTTAAGGAGTAACATTTATGTAAACAAATGCACATATATGCATATGTATTTATATATCATTTTACAAATATTGGTATGTATTGTGAAAAATTTGATTTTTACCCACAATAAAAATAAATAAATAAATAAAGTTTTAAGGAGGGAGCAAAGTGATCAAAAGTCATAAGAAACACATGGCTTCGATAAGACACAGATAAATAACTGTCACCTGACAGAAAGGTTATTAAACTCTCTTCCAAAACGCTGGTTTGGGGAGTGTGGCATGTTCCTTATGCCTTTCACATAACTGAACAGTAAGAAAAGTGTCACTATGCCATGAAGGGTCCTTGAAAGAATTCTCAAATGTACCTGAGATACACATGGCACTACTTGGTCCTGATTTTGCCTCCTTAGAGCAAGAGAAGAATCTAATTATGACCATTAATCTTTAATAAGGCCAGCCAATGTTGCTAAACACTTCTCAAGTTCCAGAAGGAACACGACTAACAAATGCCCATCTCCTACTTGAGGTTCTCTTTTCTTTTTTAAAAAATTTGCATGCCTCTACAGAGATATTATGGAGACTTGTCTCTTTGCATCCTAAATGAAGCGAAAGGAACCTGTGATGTGATTTCACTATTGGGCAGAGACTATAATTGGATTTTAGCTTGGGCCGAGAATATAATTGAATTTCACCATGTGCCCACAATTTCTGCCCCAGGAAACGTAATTAAACGAGTCAGAACAGCCCTCTCTCCATTTCTCTAACAGTTGGCTGGCGGGGCTGAGGACCCCCAGCAGTAAGGGCAGGGTCCCCCCGCTGTGGCCATCCTTCCCAGGTGCTGAGGACAGACTCTGGGGTGAGGGGAGCTCAGATGGCCGTTTTCAGGGACAGAGTTGAAAACTTTATATGTAACATTAGGGTACTGTTTGGTGGTGTATTTGATAAGCAATAGAGAACATGAGGAAATTTTTGTACCTGAAATTTCCATTTCATTTAATATAAAAATAAAAAATACAAGATACTCTTATGCGCACTGGGCAGGCCTTACCACGCAGTGTGGTGTCTTGTGGCACCAGAGCCGTGGCTCCTCCAGGGGGCGGGCGGGAGAACTTCAACAGCCGCCACTGCTTATTTAAACACATGCGCTCTGCAATCTCTCATGATAAATGTAAAAGCTCATCTTCACTTGGAGATTTTAAATGCTTGCCCCCCACTCCATTGAGAATGACTACTCCAAATGAAAAGCCAAGGAAAGTTGCTAGGGAAAGACGGTCAGAGGGAAACAAGGAAGGAAGGAAGGGAGGATAGCGAAATAAGTGAAAGGTGTCAAATAGAAAACTTAGAAAGTGGGTGGTAGCCTAGGAAAAATAGAACAAGGGTTTCTCAATGAATGTTAATATCATGGAGCATGAAAGAATCTATGTAATTAATTTGGGTATGTTTATTTGAAAGTAATGTAAATATTTAAAAATATAATAAATAAGACATACTATTAAGACTTAATAAAAATATTAGATTTAAGTATAACAAATCTGGAAAGTACATATCTGATGAATAGTACATGTTTAATATAAAGTTTAAATGGTAATGTGTAACATGATATATAATATATAATACAGATACAGTAAATTGTAATATTTAAATTTTATTTAAATATTTATTTTGTTTACATACTATTTTCATATTTAGATAATATTTAAATATCAATGTGATTAAAATGCAACAAAGCACCTCTGGCCCAATTAAAAGCATAGCCTAAAAAACAAAGTTGATGTATTAAATATGAGGATTTAAAAACAACCGTTAATTACTACATCTCATCTATCTTTTCTACGAAAGGTTGTAATCTCCTTATTCCAGGGAGAATGAACAATTTTTTAGCAAATTTGATTAATCTTCAAAAAATGGAATTGAGATGAAAATTTCCAAACAACTTGGTATGTCGGTGAATATTTTATCTAGATTTTCTAGGTAATTAAATAAAGACTTTAGATATATGGTGTATCCTGAAAAAGTTATCTGACTTACTTTTGCCAAAATAAGAAAAAGTCATGTATTAAATGCATTTTGTGCACTTGTGAAACAATCCCTTTGTCTTGCCTGAAATTTTAAGTGAATTTGACCTTGAAAACTACTAGGAAAAGTTTGGATTATAGTATTTTTTTTTTAATTAAACTTTTTTTACATACTTTCAAACTTACAGCAGACTTATAAAACTAATACAAACCTCATACAGAGAAGTCCAACACACCCCTCTCCTCCCAGATACCCATATCCACCAATTTTAACATTTTGTCACATTTGACATATTCTATCTATCTATCTATCCATCTATCATCTATTTTCTGAACACTTGGGTGTAGGTTTATACATCGTGATACTTGAACATTTCCTACGCCATATGCACTTCCTAAGAACAAGGATATTCACTGTGTTCACCTTAAGTGCAGTTATCAAATTCAAGAAATTTGACATTGATATAATGCTCATAGTATGCACTCCAATTTTTCCATATGTCCCAGTAATATCCTTAAAGTCATGTCTCCTCCCTTGTTAGGTTCCAACTAGGATCATGTATTGCCTTTGTCATTTTCCCTTTGGTTGTTCCTTATTTTATTTTAATTGTGGGAACATATGCACAACATAAACTGTCCCATCTGAACCACTCCAGGCATACCATTCAGTGTGATTAATCACAATCACAATTTTGCAGTGCCCTCACCACTCCCCATTATTAAAACTTTCCCATTTCCCCAAACAGAAACCCTACACTCATTTTGCATTAACTGCCCATCTCTCTGATCCCTGCCTCTGGAACCTATAGTTAATTTCTGTCTCTTCGGGTGTGCATATTTTCTCATCTTTTTTTCTTTTCTTTTTTCGTAGTTACTATGGGACTTAAATCTAGCATCTAACATCTGATCACAATTACTTTGATACCAACTTAACTCCAATAGTATGCACAAATTATTCCATTCCCCCACCTTTATGTAGCTCTTGTCACAAATTATATGTTTACACTTTATGAGTCCCAAACCCCTGCTTTCTCATTGCATTTTATGCATTTACCTTTGAGATCCTGTAGGAAATATACAGTGGAGTTAAAAACCAAAAGTACAATAGTCCTGGCATTTATATTTACCCATGTTGTCATCCTTACTGCAGATATTTATTTTTTCATACAGTTTTGATATGTCGTCTATGTCTTTTCCTTTCAACTTGCAGAACTCTCTTGTAAGGCTGGTCTAGTGCTGACAAAGTCCCTCAGCTTTTGTTGACCTGGGAATGTCTTAATCTCTCCCTCAATTTTGAAAGACAGTTTTGCTGGATATAG
Source organism: Cabassous unicinctus (assembly GCA_029593785.1). Classification (NCBI taxonomy): domain Eukaryota; kingdom Metazoa; phylum Chordata; class Mammalia; order Cingulata; family Chlamyphoridae; genus Cabassous; species Cabassous unicinctus. The sequence continues at coordinate 7,469 of JAQZBX010047590.1, forward strand.
AATTCTTTGTTGGCAGTTTGTACTTTCAGCACTTTAAATATGATATCTCACTGCCTTCTTGCCGCCACGATTTCTGATGAGAAATTGGCACTTAAAATTATAGAGGCTCCCTTGTATATAGACTTTCTATCCCTTTGCTTCTCTCCTGTGGCCTTCAGAATTCTCTATCTTTGGCATTTGACAGTTTGAATATAATACACTGCAGCCTGGGTCTGTTTGGGAGTTCATCAAAAGTCTTGATATATATATTCATGTCTTTCATCAAATTCAGAAATTGTCAGCCATTATTTCTTTGAATATTCTCTCTGCTCTTTTCTCTCTTTCTTCTCCTTCTGGGACTTTTACAATGTGTATATGGGTATGCTTGATGGTGTCCCACAGATTCCACAGGTTCTGTTCAGTTTTCTTTATTCTTTCTTCCTTCTGCTTCTCAGATTGGGTGATTTCTATTGTCTTATCTTCAAGTTCTCTGTTTCTTTTTTCTGCCAGTCCCAATCTGCTGTTGAACTCCTCTAGGAAATTTTAAATTTCTATTACCCTGGTCTTCAGCTTTGTTTAATTTCTTTTCATAATTTCCCCCTCTCTGTTGATATTCTCTGTGTTCATCTGTTTTCCATTAGCTATTTTAGGACAATTTTTTTTAACAAATCAATTTTATTGACATATAGTAATAAAACATAAATCCATCCAAAGTGTATAATCAGTGGTATTCTATCTAATCACGTATTTGTGCATTTATCACTTAAATCATTCTGACAGCACTTTCATTATTCTAATAATAAGAAGAATAAACAAAAAACAAATGAAACTCATCAACTCTCAGTCTCTCTATGCTTCCCCTGCCATAGTAGCTGCTATTCTTTTTCCTTCTCTCTAGTATATTTGTATTTATATTTTGTAAAAACAATCATATATATGCAATATCACCCATATTCGTGTTTTACATGAGGTTTTACTATTTTATACAATCCCACGTTACAGTTTTTAGCTTTCCTTCTAGTAATATACATGACCTTAGACTTTCCCTTTCAACCACTGTCATACCCATAAAATAGTTCTGCTATTTACAAATACCATGACATGCTTTCACCATTTCTATTCATTTCCTAAGATTTACAAACAACCTTTTTACCAATTCTGCACAGATTAACCCTCAGCTCTCCATTCTCTACCCTCCTTTTATTTTCTAGTGACCTATATTCTAATTATTAACTCCATGAGTTATATTCTAGCTATTAACTCCATGAGTTTACACAATACATTTAGTTCATAGTAGTGCAATCATACAGTATTTGTCCTTTTGTGTCTGCCTTGCTTCACTCAACATAATGTCCTCCAGGTTCATCCACGTTGTCATATGCTTCACAACTTCATCTCTTTTCTTACCGCTGCATCATATTCCATTGTGTGTATACACCACAATTTGTTTATTCATTCATCTGTTAATGGACACCTGGGTTGTTTCCAACTTTTGGCAAGCATGGATAATGCCACTATGAACATCGGTGTGCAGATGTCTGTTCATGTCACTGCTCTCAGTTCTTCTAGGTACATACCTAGTAATGGTATTGCCGGGTCCCATGGCAAGTCTGTATTCAACTTCCTTAGGAACTGCCAAACAGTCCTCCACAGTGGCTGTACCATTCTACATTCCCATTAGCAGTGAATAAGCATTCCTATCTCTCCACATCCTCTCCAATATTTACAGTTTTCTGACTTTTTAATAGTGGCCTGTCTAATAGGTGTGAAATGATATCTCATTGTTTTTTTGTTTGTTTGTTTTTTGTTTTGAGGTACTGTGGCTGGGGATTGAACCCAGGACCTTGTATGTGGGAAACTGGTGCATAACCACTGAGCTACACCAGCTCCCATCTCATTGTAGTTTTGATTTGCATTTCCCTAATCAATAGTGATGTTGAACCTTTTTTTCATGTGTTTCTTCACCATTTGTATTTCTTCTTTGGACAATTGTCTTTTCAAGTCTTCTGCCCATTTTTAAATTTGGTAGTTTGTCTTTTTATTGTTGAATTGTACGATCTCTTTGTATATCATGGATATTAAACCCTTATTGGATATGTGATTGCCAAATATTTTCTCCCATCGAGTCAGCTGCCTTTTCACCCCTTTAACAAAGTCCTTTAAGATGCAAAAGTGTTTAATTTTGAGGAGGTCCCATTAGGTTCATTTAAAAAATAGTCTTTGTCTAGTATGTCCCAGGTCTGGTCCATTGACGGTTTCTAATACTTTAATCTTCGCCTTTGCCTTTACCATCACTTCCTGTTGTGTAACATTTGGTTGAAACATGGATATCTTGATATTTTAATGTGCTGTTACTGGAATTTAAACTCTGAGGTGCCTGTTCCTTAAGCTTGTATACAGCTAATGTAAAGACAGAGTTTTGCTTGAATGCCAGGAGCTAACCAAAGAAGAAAGAGGAGGAGAAGGAGGAGGAGAAGGAGATGGAGGAGAAGGAGAAGATAGAAGCCATGTTTCCCAGTCTTGGCATATTTTTCACATTGACCTGTGCCTTTGCAGAGTGCTCTTCTTCAGAGCTTATCCACATAATGAACTTAGTGTATCTCCAGGCCAAACCACAGGGGCCTCCTTGCTCCTTTTTGTGCCTCTGGTTTTGAGTGTGCACACATGGCTTTGGGAATTCCCCATTCCCAGGGGTACCAATGTCCTATCTTGCCTAGGAAACAGTTTCCTCACTGTCCTGGGCACTACACTCTAAGACCTACAACCAGCAATCCCTTGGCCCAGGCAGCCACTTGACTGCTCTCCCACTGCTTTCTATAGAGAGCCCTGTGAGCTGCCTGCTACAAGGAAGGGCAAATTCTGGGATGGTGGGTCCCTCAGGCCACCACTAGACAGACTGGGCCAGACATACATGCTTCCAATATGTGCAAGAGGGTTACTCTGCTGCCTCCTGACCAGGCACCAGGGATGCATGTGCTGGGTGTACGGGCCAGCTAGCACCAAGCTGGTGAGGGATGGGGGTGGTGCCAGCCTGGGCTCCAGGAGATCCTACTGCTTTTAAGCAGCCTTGTTCTTCATTACATGCTCCATATGTTGCTACAGTCTTTTACCTGTTCTCTGGAGCTTTGAGAAAGCTGATTCTGCCAGTTCTTGCTGGTTGTTGAACACCTCTGCTGGGGGAAAGAGCCCTGAAGGATCTCTCTTCATCAGCTTGATTGGAGTGGGCCTATAGCATTTATTTTAACGGAAGTCCAGAAAGCCAGGGCGGTTTCTTAAAGTAGCCCTTGCTAGTGTGTCCTCTGATTACAATTTACTGTCACTTCTCCAAGATATCTTACTGGTCTCAGGACTTAATAATAAAGGTTTAAAAAATAAAATGAATTATTTCTAAGAGATCAATGTTTATTATAAAAATGCAGCCTATTAATGTATTAGTGGTTGTGTGTGCCTCGTGTTTTTCTTAGGTTTAAACTTTCTATAAGTATAAGTAGGGCATCAGGTGCTGACAATGGTGAGGACCCCTCTCTTCCTCTTGGCTTTCTTCCTTCCTTCCTCGATCCCTCATTTCTTTCTCCACATGCATTTATTGAGCATCTACTATGATTTAGACCTGAAACGTGGTGCTGGAATCATAAAGATGATTAAAGCCCAGTGACTGCCTTGACGACTTCACACTTCATTTGAAGAAACATCCAAACAAACAGTTAAATACAAAGCAATATGGTTGGTGCTGCTAAAGAGTGTGACAAAGTACAATTTAAGCATATATGAGGGCGTATCTAAATCAGAAAGTATTATCAGAGGATGTCATTTCTGAGCTGATCCCAAAAGAAGTAATTGGCTTGCTAGAAGTGGGCAGGTGCCTGGACAGGCATTTCTGTTAAAGTATTGTTAATACAACACATAAAAATAAGTAAAGTAGAATTTGATGTTAAGTGGATCAGTAGGGGTGATTTTGATTTCTTTAATTCAATTAGTTCTAAAACAATCTCCTTAGCCTTTACTTTTCTATTAACTTATTGGATTTTATTTTATTTGTATTAAGTTAAGCATAAATTTAGAATATAGAAAATTTAAAGGTGAAAATAAAATGTATGCATTATCCTGTAATCCATTGTTATAATATTGGTATGCAACTAATGTATTTGCTGGCATTCTATGTAATCATTTATTAATATCAATAAATATATCTTGACGGCATAATTTTAATGTCAACATAATATTTTTATACTAATATCCCCTTCTGATGGAGATGGAATTAACTATAAACAAGACTTTTGTGAATCTTCATATAAAACTAACTTTACACACATACCCACTTATTTTCTGAAGATACATTTCTAGAAGTTAAATTTCTAGGCCCGTCAGTATTCTAAGCCTATGGATATCCACATTGTTGATATAGTATATATTGTCAAATTATTTCCTAAAAACATTATACAATTCACAGTTTCATTGTCAGTTTATGCAGGTTTTCCATATTCTTACAATATTAGGTTTTAGAAATCGTTTTAAACTTTGTTAGCCTGAAAAGTTAAAATGATATTGAACTTTAAAAAAATTTGCTATCTTTGATTTCTAATAAGGTTAAATGTTTTAATGCATGTCAAACATTTATATTTGTGAATAGTTTGTTCATGTCTTTGACCCATTTCCCCCTAAAATTGTTCATTTTTTTCCTATTTCTAAATTCTAGTTATAAGATAGTTTTATTTTAAGAATATTAGCAGGAGATTTACATGAACAGATTCATGGAATCCTCATATTTTCCATGCAATTCATTTCTAAACTTTTCTTTTTTCTTGGGAGTCTGAGATCAAGGTATAAATTGTTCTTGATATCACCCATTGGTCCTCTGGGATCACTCTTCTCTTATAGTCACCATGCTCTGTACCTTCTGGATTTGATTTTGGGGTAATTAGGTCAGGGTGTTCCCTGGCTCCTTCCTTGTGGAGTTGCCACAGGCTGAAAGCTTCTCCTGAGAGGTCGCACAGCCCCCTGGTGTGCAGCCTCCAAAGTGGCATCCAGTGACGCTAACTATTCTACATCCCAAACTTGCCCCCGACCTCCCCAGCAGCTCTCCCTCCCACCCCAGCTACCCAGCTCCTAAATGGAGTCTGGCCCTTGCAGACTCCAGGGGGCCTAATTAGCACAAAGGATAACATTCCAAACCAAGTGGTCCTAATCACAACCTCAGGAAATCCCTCACCCACCCCAGCGATAAATCCCTGACAATTATCCAGAGATTTTACCCCAAACCACTGTCAGCCTTTAAAAAGCTGGCTGTCCTTTGTTTCAGCGGAGTTGAGTTTTTTCTTTTTTCCCCTGCTGCAGCAGCCCTGCATAAAATCATCCTTGTGTATTTAACATTTTCTGGTGCAGTTATTTCTTTGACACAGAATAATGGTGACTGTGGTCCTGGCCTATATCTTTTTTTCTTTAAAGATTTATTTTATTTATTTATTTCTCCCCCCACCCCACCATTGTTTGCACTCACTGTCTGCTCTGTGTGTCTATTTGTTGTGTGCTCTCCATGTCTGCTCCTCTTCTTTTTAGGAGGCACCGGAAACTGAGCCCAGGGCCTCCCCTGTGGGAGGGAGGCACCCAATCGCTTGAGCTACATCCTTTCCCTGCTTGTTGTGTCTCTCATTGTGTTTCCTCATCGTGTCTCCTCATTGTGTCAGCTCGCTGTGTGGCCCATAGTGTCAGCTAATTGTCTTGCTCATCTTCTTTAGGAGACACTGGGAACCAAACCTGTAACCTCCCATATGGTAGGCAGGTGCCCAACTGCTTGAGCCACATCCACTTCCCCTGGCTTATATCTTGATTGAACTTTATGAGAGATCCTGAGTCAAAGGCCTCAGCTCTGCCACACCCTGTCTCCTGATCCACAGAAAATGTAAGATAATAACTGTCATTTTAAGTGGCTTAATATTGGGGGTCATTTGTTACACAGCTGTAGATAACTGCAACACATGGCTCCTGACAGAGCTCTCTCTGCTTCCAGGTTCCAGTAACTGTTGCTACCCATCATTCCTACAGCCCTACACTGTAGCTGGCCTGAGGTACTAGGCTCTCCCTTGTGGATTCTCTATATCCTGTTCCTGTGGACCCCATTTGAGAGTGCTATCTCTTTCTATCTAGATCCCTGATAATGCAATTGTCTTGAAGAGCATGTCAGGTAATGTTTTTGTGCCTTGGTTTCTTCATCAATTAATTGGAGATTAAAATATCCACTTCAGGAGATTATAGTGGAAATTTATTGAGGTAATATATGTAAATATACCTTGTAAAATTAAAATTACTCTATTGATTTATTATGGCAACTGTATTTTCCAATTATAAAAGAAAGTGAGATCATTCATCTCTGGTTGTTCCCTTGATTTATTCAGTTGAGAATAAATTAGGATGTAACCAGTTTTGATCATTATTATTTGATAATTATTTTATATTTAATAATTATTTAATAATTATCTTGATAATTATTAATAAAAATTAATGTTTTTAAATAGAATGTGAGATTAAAAGATCCAGAAAAAAACAATAAATATAATCCTCCAGGTATACATAACAAAACTTGAAAACAATATCAATTATTTGGATCTACATACATAGAAGTAGATTAAATAATTTAAGTTGAACTCTGTGTACTGTACCTAGCAGGTGTATGCTAAGGAGGAATTTTATTAAATTGAATCATTAATTTGCAATGAAATAGAAGTTCATTTCATCCAGGTTATATTCCATTATTTCAAACATTTTATTCAGCAGGAATGTGCAGAATATAAAGTAAGCATTAAACTGAAAAACAGTGTCCTAGTAATGAGGGCACATCTTTGCAAGTTAAGGGAATTTTCTCCTTCTACAACTAGAACTCATTTGTGTTAAAGCTTAATCTTTAAATCAGGAATTCTTTACACTGTTTTTTTTTAAATACTGGAAACTATCTCCAATTATTCCAAGGTGTCTCTGAAAGATCTTGAAAGATATCAAAGCACTCTTAAATTAAATACACAGTAAGTTAGTATGTATAAGAACAAATATTTGCATTGAATCAGATCATGAATCCACTCAAGACATTTTTTTTTGGTCTTAGGCAATACATAATTTTATTAGAGTCTCAGGTTTCCAAAAAAGATAACCTTATTACTCATTCATCTATACGGTTAACTAAAAGTTGCTGGACATATACTATTTTCCATATACTATTCTAGGTACTGTGAGTATAACAGTGAAAAAAAAATATATTGAATACTCCTGCCTTATAAACTTATATTCTAAAGGGAAAAGAAAATAAAGAACAATGAAAAAAATCCTACAAATATATAACCAAGATTTTTGTTACTGATATGCAAAAAGGAAATAAAGCCTGCTGAAGAGCTAGTTGGAGGTGTTGTAGTGATAGAATTAGGAGGTCTCTCAGATGAGGGTGTGACGTTTGTATGGAGAGCTCAGTGATCAGAACAACCCAGCCTTGCAAGAAGGAGGGAGAAGAGCATTCTAGGCCAAAGAAACATCAGGTATAAAGGTCCTGAGGTAGGTGCAACTTAATATTTTCAGGAGCAGCATGAAGGGCAGTGGCTAGACAGTAGAAAGAAAAAGGAAGTGGTGAGATGAGGCTGGGGGTGGGGCTTGAACTTGTGGAGCTTTGACTGTCAAGGTAAGGAATTTAAAATCTATTCTTAATGAAATATTACGTCAAGCTTAAAATTTTTGTTTATTTAACCTACAAATATATTGAAGATGCAATATGTCTTGACAGAAAAATTGGTAATTACAGAACATCTTAAGGAAAAGTAATAATCACTGTATAATGAGATAAATGTAACCTATCATTTAAAATAATCTATCATCTCTCTCTCTTATCTACCATCTGTCTACCTATCATCTATTTATCTATCATCTCTCATAATCAGTTAGGGTGGTTTGTCTGTAAGTAACAGAAACCCCTAAATCAACTGGCTTAAGCAGAAAGCAAGTGTATGATCTCATATAACCAGAATGGAATGGATAAGAGAGTTCCAAGGTTTTCTAAGTCCAGCAGCTCAGTGAGGCTTCTGTGCAGCCATCCTGCGGGCTTGGTCTTCTGGCAACTTTTCTCATCTTGGTAAGGTCCCTGCAGTAGATTTATAGTTATATCACCTGATGTGAAACCATTCAGAGGCATAAAATAAGTAAACAACACCTTAAGAATAAAGATACATTTCCAGAAGACTCCTAGTAGACTTACACTATATTTTGTCACCTAGAACCACATAATTGCTCCTGTCTCTATCAATCAGATTCAAGGGGAATGGGAACCCTATGAGCATATGAAACCCACCCTAAACTTCTGGAATTTGAGAAGGAAGTAGGGGGTATTCAGAGAAAAGTGGGTATATGAAAAAAATCAGTTTTGTTAGAATGGAAGAAGTAGTGTTGGCTGTTGGCTAACAGTGACCAATACACAACCATCCATCCATCCAACCATCCATTCATCCATCCATCCATCCATCCATCCATCCATCCATCCATCCATCCATCCACCAAACTTGTAATAAACAAATCACATGTAAAATTAAGATCATATGTTATTTGCCATTTCTTCCTTTTTATTTTTGAATGGACTTCAGGTTTATGACCCACACAACTGAGTGTTGGTTTACCCAAATTTGGTTTGATTTATTGATTACTTGTTAAGGTAAGATGCACCTGTGAGCCTACCAAGCCAAGCTATGACCCGGTGGTGATCCACATCTAGCCTTGGATGCCCCGCTCACAATCCAAAGCCTTTTTCCTCCCATCAAAAGTACTTACCATCCTGACTTCTACCTCAATGATTCCCTGTTTTTCAAATATAGTTTTGTTGCTTCTATATGTTTTCCCAAAAATTAGCTTCATATTTCAGTTGCTTCTAACTTTATAGAAAGCCTGGTAATCACCCAAGACGTTCAGCTGCTTTGCCAGAAGGACGATGTCCGAGGGGTAAGGGGAAGCGAGACTTGTACCAGCACTTAGAAGGACGGAAGCCAGTCTCAGATCAGCTTAGGGTCTGACTGAGCTGACCTTCCCTTTGTAGAACTGTCTGCCAGATGCTTAAACCGTCATTTTTGGAAGAAGAAAACATTCTCTAATAGCTTTTCATTTCTTCAAACACAATGCCAGACATTAAATAAAAAACAATCAGGCATTTTAGACACAAGACCAAGAGAAAAAAACAGGTAATCGAAACAGAGGCAGAGTTGCTCCAGGTACTTAACAAATTAAGTACCTGTATCCTTCACTCATCCCTGCACCCACGCCCCTGGCCATGTAATGGTGTAGTGTCCTTTAAGTTTCACCCTGGGCTTAGCGAGTGGCTCTGCTGTGGGATGCTAGCGGATGTGATGAAAGCAGAGCCTTCAAAAAGAGCGCCCTTGTGCATTTCCATTTCCACTCTTGGTCCTTTGTGACTGCCACGAGAACCCCGAGGTTTAGTTGTTTGTTAAGCAGTATTATTGTGCCAATAGATGACTGATACGGTAGAAAAGCTATAATTGGCCCGAACTGGGAAAAAATGTGCATAGCAGATTCTCTTTTGTCCCTTATATTCTTTCCCCTATTTTAAATAAAATACTAAATAAAATATTGAGAATAACTGTTGTTTTTATTTTTCTATAAGGTGTATATTTAGATGACTGGGGATCGTCAAACACAGTGATGGACTCTGTGCCGCCGTGCGAATCGTAGACTAGAAAGACTGGGATAGGCCCCTGGACAATATAGCCTTAGAATTCTTTTTTTGGTCCCCTTCCTCATGTGGAGTATCATGGTAACGACACTACTGGAAGAAAGATAGAGAAAAATTATATTAAGGCCCTCAAATTTTCTTTTAACTCTTGAGAGTGGGCAGGATATGGCCCTGTTTGTATAGCATACATCAAATTTGGACTGAAATTCATTCAAACACATCAAAACAAAGTCAGAAGACATGTGTGATGTGTAGGGAAAAATATTACAACTTGGAATGCTATAACTGATGTACTCTGGATGCATGATTGATTCTTTGCCTTCTAGGGAATAAACAATGAAGAGATCTTACTGATTTTGGAAAGAGTGTATCAGTTTTTTCAAAGGGCCAAGAGGAGCTGTTTAGACGAGTATATTTAAGAGAGATTTTAAAAAGATGACAAAAACATTTGTGAAGAAAATAATATTCGTCAACAAAGTTGAATGGTCTGCTACAACATTTTTCAAATTAATATATCCAAAGGATTTATAATTCTATTGAGAGTAAATTCATAAAGTTCATAAAATGCCTCAACTTTTATCATTATCTTGTCAAAGAATGGTGCAGGCAAATTCTTTTCTCCATTTGAAGAGTAAACGTCTTCAGGATGATTCTGAATGGAAACCACCACACACCTTGGGACCCACCAACCTCAGGGTCAGTGGAGGAGCACAGCTAACAAAGCCTAAGATGCTCTCACATTAGGGGACTTTGTTATGAAATGGCAAGCTATGAATATCTTTTTCTCTTTCTCTCCTTGCCTCAATCTTTTGCTCACTCTGGAACCCATTTTCTGAAGCCAGGAGCAGCCCTAGCTTCCCTTCCCTGAGGCAGAGAACGGAAAAGTTTGAGGTAAAGGGTCTTCTTGGAGGGCTTTTCCAGAAAGGACCCATCCGTTCCCCTGTACGTGATTCTTATGTAAGCGCCAGCCTGACTCTCAGCAGTTATAACCCTTCTAGTCTTGCCCATAGCCATGAAGGAGTGGGTGGAGCCTTGCAGATTAGGTTGACCTAGATATTGAATGATCCTGGGATTCTTTTCCCCTCCTCTGAGTGGTCACTGGAACTTTTCTCTTGTTCTTGTCCACGGCCTCTGATACTCAGTATCGCCTAAGAGTATCCAGGGTGAAGCGGCTGTCTTCCGGTTGCTTTTAGAAGTCCATGTTCCACTATATTATTCTGAATACAGTGCTGCTGCTCTTGCCTCCAATGTCATCCTTCACCCAGACCAAAAGGCAGGGACATGCAGACCCCAGAGGGACCATAACACAGCATGCAGGCCTCCCAGGAGGGTCTCACAATACGTTCCACACATCAGCCTCTGTCTTGGCTGCACCCCAACCTTCCCGTCCTTCCTTGTGCCCCCCCAGACTACCTCTGCCTGCAGCCTGGAACTCCCAGGTCACTGCAGCCATACCACTTCTCCTGCCTCAGGACTGCTCCGCTTCTCCATTACACCAATAGCTGCTCGGAAGAAAAGGGTGTCTTTGTGTTTGGGACAATAGGATGAGGGAAAAGAAAAGTCACTTTTTCCTGAGTAAAGCCAGGCTTTTGGTTAGAGAATTGCGTGGCCTCGCTCCCTGGGTTCCTGTCTGTACTTTACTTTGGATTTCTCTCAGTTAGAGACTTAGTCTCCATATACGTCTTTGGTAGGTAGGTTCTTTGGAGACAAGATTGTGAGAAAAACCAATAACGATACCCCCTAAAGCCTTCAGAGTACGGTTGATCCTCACAAATTCTGGACTACAGTTCCAGGGTAAGAGTGAGCAGCTTCTATCTCGGTTCCTTCCGGATGCAATTCCAAGATGGATTCGTGACAGTGTTGGAATACGGAGTCAGCCCTCAAGTCTCCAATTGGGCAACAATTCTATTGAAATCTGTTTTTTATAATGACCTTAGAAATTAAGAAAAAGATGGACACATGGAATAACCTGCAGCTGTGCAGCCATTACAAATATTGGCCCAGGTCCGAATGTACTGGACAGCGCCCCCTCCTCACCCCCCTGCTAGTTCTGCTCCAGCCACGCTGGCTCCCAACTAGCCGCTCACGCCCCTGCCTCCGGGCGATTGCATTTGCTGCCCTTTCCCGTCTTTCCTCAGCAATCTGTACGGCTTGCGCTTCCCCTTGAAGTCTCTGTTTACATGTCCAATTGGAGGGTTGCTCTTCCTGCTCAACGTAATTAAAATTCATTCCATCCTGCCCCAGTGCAGTCTGATCCATTTTCTCGCATTTTTTTTCTCTTTAGCACAAATCGCCATATAATATTTTTTCTTAGTAATTTTATCATCAGTCTTTCTCCCAAGAGAACATAAATTTCATAGGTGGATACTTTTTTCTGTTTTGTACATGCTATATCCATAATAGTTAAAACAGGGAAACTTAACATGTATTACTGAATGAATGAATAAATAGCTTTGAGGATCCTCTGCTTTTAAAATGTTCTCCCTAACGCTTCAGGTTTTGCTAACACTTTCTTAATGTTTCTATACTTTTTGCTACTTTTTTATTTAAAACTTCAAACTGTCTAGAGTTTAACTTTGAATATGGCGTGCAGTAAATGGTCGACACTTTCCTCCAGATAGACAGTCGGTTCTGCCAGCGTAATAGGATTTACATCATGTGCTTTTGCACACATGTATGTGTTCATTTATTCCCTATGCCTACATAGACTTTACACATTTATGTTCTTACAATTTCATATGGTCATGAAGAAATCTATTATTATGCATTCATTGTTTTTAAATTATCTATAATTATATATGAGTTATTTATTTCTAATATATTAATAATATTTGGCTCAAGGATACATGCGGGAGTTAGACAGAACCTGTGTTTTCTTGGCAGGGTACTTAATCTGTCTTGCGTCAGTGTCCTCATTTGTAAAAAGAGTTTTGAATTAATCATATTTCTTTCAAAAGGTGACTTTCGATTAAATGAGGAAATGCATGTAAGGCACCTAGCACAGTGCCACCAAAGTATTTCCTGAGTGTGTGGCCTGCTTCTGGTTGATTTTCTATGTTTGTGCTCCACTACATTTTTCTGAGGATCCACTTGCTGCTGATGGCATCCCTCATCCTTCATTATAATTTTATAGTAGTAATCAAATTGGTATTTGACTTATTTTAGCAATTTTAACTTAATTAAAATGTTCCAGTACCTAAGCTGCTTGCCACAGTTGCTTTTTGAAGTTATCAATAGAAGGAGGACTGTGGTAGAATTCTTGGCTTGATTTTGGGTTACCTGC
>JAQZBX010047591.1:0-20425 GCA_029593785.1 Cabassous unicinctus
CAAGGTCCAAAACCTTTTGTTTGAATATGATCCACTAAATTAAATTCTACATTGTCTTTTCTGTATACTTTCCAGTTCTGGTTTTGTTAAAGTAGGGCTGGTACTTAAAGACACTTGAAAGCAATTTCAGTTCAAAACACTTTTAGATTAGAAAATTTCTCCAATACTGAACAATTAACTCACTTTTATCAAATTCAACAGCAATTTTTTTAAAGACCTACCTGTATCCTCTATCCAAAGCATTCAACTTTATTTCATAGAAACTTTTTTTTCATACAAAATATATCATTGGTTTTATAAAATAGTAGAAAATACATATTTATAATATCAAGAATAACTGTAAAAATTTAAAAGTATATTAAAAAAAATAACTAGACGGGAACAGATGTAGCTCAAGTGGTTGAGAGCCTGCTTCCCATGTACTAGTCCCGGGTCGATTCCTGGTACCGTCTAAAAACAAAACAAAACAAACGAAAAATCCAACTCTCACTGGGGAGCAGATATAGCTTAGTGGTTGAGCACCTGCTTCCCATACACGAGGTCCTGGGTTCAATACCTGGCACCTCCTTAAAAGAAAAAAAAAAAAAAAAAAAGAAGAGTAACTGGAATAAACAAGTTTGGGAACAAGCATAACTAATTTTTAGAAAACATACAACTCAAAAGGTCAACTGAGAAGTACATAAAATATCCAAGAATAGTCTACTTGCCATTACAGCATGCTGTTGGTGTCAGTTGGTATGTTTAACAGAGAGAAAATAAAGCCTCAATTAATCTGGCAAGGGTTAAGTGGAGGTTGGTCAAAAGAGTTCCTTCTATATTTAATAGTAGCCAGTGTCAGCCTAAAAGTGCCCATTAGCATTAAAAAGAAGTTTATTTACCATTTTAAACCGTGGTTTTGTGCTTCAAGAGATAATATGATTATTATCAGTTTTATAAAGTGATGAGAGGTTAAGAGCCATGATTCATTTTCCTGTCTTTCTGTAAACTCAATTACACAATCTTTCTGTACCAAGACTAGAACATAAACAAATAGAATATTTTACGATATTTTATAGCACTAAGAAAGGAACAAGTCTCAGGATAAATTTGGAAGGGGGCACAGCTTCCTGTTCTAGAATCTTATAGAAAAGATTCTGGGTAAAGATGGTGTTTACAGACTAAAATCCAATGAAGAGATAGAAGAGAGAAGAAAAAATCTCCTATGGCACCAGACCATAAGGCAAGTTTCATTTTGAAAATACTTTATTGAGATTTCTCTCTAGGTAAAACAGGCAAGATCAAAATGGACAGATTAAAGCAAAAATAAACGAAAAAACAAACCCACTACAGTATCTATTGTGATTTAAGATGTTATATACCTGTATCTAATTAAAGTTGGTTGCCATTGTTTTAATACGATGTGAGAGAAAATACACTAAGTGTTCATGGTTTGGATCTTCTTTAGAATGAAAAGGTTTGATGGTAAATTATATATTTATTTCTTCGAAAGCTTTGTACATTTTGACTACTAGAGGAAAGGGAAAAACTGGCTGATTTAATATACTCTATGTCAATTCAGTAGGTCAGTCTTTGTGCATTTGTCTAAAATTTCCTTAGGAAAGGTTCCTTGAAGAAGAATTGTATGGTCAAAAGGCATGTGCATTTTTAAAACATTTGATAAATATTTCCAATTGCCCTCCAGAAAGGTTTACTCTTTTTGACTCCTACTGGAGAGTGAGAGAGAGTACTTATTTCTTTATATTCTTACTGACACTGGGTATTGTCTGCTACTGTATTGGAGTTTTAAAGAGGTATCGTTTAAATTTAAATTTAATTTTCTTTTGTATAAATAAGGCTTAATACTTCCTGATATTTTTAATGGCCATTGCATTTACATTTTTGTGAACTCTTTATGTTCTTCGCCCACTTTTCTATTAGGGCCAATGTTCTCATTTCACAGATGAAGAAACAGAGACTCAGAAAGATTAAATATCTTCCTTAAGGCTCTACAGTGAATGGATCACATTCCTGGAGTTAAAATTCAGATATGTCTCTGTCTTTCTAACAAAAGGCTTGTGTAGGAAGTACAGCTGAAATACTGATAGGCAGCTAAGTTTAGCCTGTGAAGAAAGTAGGCTTATCACATATCCCAGCCCATCACCAGTACAAAAAAAAAAGGAAAAGATATTTTAGAAAGAGTATTTGATATTTTTTTGTAATTAAAAAATTATGGGAAAAATCAGAAAATTTTGTTTTCTTTACATATATTTTGTTCAATTTTTAATAAAGGTTTGAATTACATAAGGGAGTCAATTCACCTCTTTTCAGTTTTTAGTGACCCTAAAGGTCTGATTCTGGTCTTGTAATTCTATCTAGGCTGAAGAGTCTAATACACTAATCAATAAGTTTACTAACAGAATCTGAATTTTGAATTGGACAGCTATTACACAACTAAATATGATTTTCTTGGCACCCTTGCAGTTGGGGTGGTGGGATATGCTACACAGTTCTGGCCAATAAAAAAATAGTGGAAATCTAGTGGATGGGTCTTTGGAATAGCTATTATCTTGATAAAAGTGTTAGACTCTATTTGCATACATCTTTTGCCCTTGTATGTGCCTTTCTTCATAGTTTGGAATATGCATGCAAGGCCTACAGTAGACAGCCATTTTGCAAGCATGAGGAGAAAAGCAATGTAATAAAGATGGTGAAAAGAAAGAGTCCAGGCCCTTCTGGCATTGTGGAGCCACTATAGCAGTCTTGTTAGGTGAGAAAAATAAACCTCTATTTTATTAATATTTTCTTATGTTTTTATTTGACTAGAGGTTTGTTTGGATTTTCATTAAAAACAAGCAAAGACAATTCTGTCACTTAAGTAGTCTGTCAAAAGTAATAATTGAGAACAATCATTGTAATATTTATGTCAGATAGTTTAGAGTTGAGAGGAGAGTTAGGAAGACTTGGTTACAGTTATCCAGGGAAATCATGATAAATGCTAAAATGAAAGTTAATCAATATGAACAGAAAGGAAACAACATTTAAGGGACTTTGCAATAAAACTCAACAAAACAAAACCAAACCAAAAAATCAAAAACAAAAACAAAAACAAAAAACAACCCAACAACAAAAAACTCAACTCATGTGAAAGAATGGATCACCCATAAATATGGCAGATGATTCAAGCCTAAAAAAGAAATGTGATTTAACACAGAGGGAATTATGTTAGGAGTGAGGAAGCGATCAATCAAATTCAATATGTAAATATTCACAAGTCAAACAACTGTTTTATTTCTTTGAGAAATAAATAATACATTGTCAAAGAGTTATTGTCACCCTCAATGTGTCAAGAAGTCACCTGAAAACTTTTTTTCTGCCTCTGGCAACTTCTTTTCCAAAGAAAAGCACCTTTACTGGTTAAGGCCAAGCTCAAGGTACCAGAAGGGCAGCCAATAGTACTTACTTCAGAACCAAAACTCCAAATGAGGGAAACAATTATACCCTTTTTTGGGGACTGAATCAAGCACCCTACTATAAAAGGTATGTTCAGGTCCTAACTCCTGGTTTGGATGTGAACCCATTTGTAAATAGGACCTTTGAAGATGTTATTAAAGTGTGTCCACAGAATGCTGGTGGGCCTTAATCCATTATGGTTGAAGTCCTTATAAGTAAAGGAAATAGGACACAGAAGGAAAAGCCAAAGGGAGCAGCCAGAACATGGAAGTCAATGGAACCTGGAAGAGAAAGGAGAAGATCCCACCATGTGCATTGCTATGTGATGGAAAAGTGAAGGAACCCCAAAGATTGCTGGCCAGCCAGAAGACACCAACCGTGGGAGGAAGCAAGCCTTCTCCCCTCTGAAACAGTGAGCCAATAAATTCCTGTTGTTAAGCCAACCCATTATATGGTATTTGTTTTAGCAGGTGAAAAACTAATATATTCCTGAATACTAAAATATATCAAGAGCCCCACTCTTTCCCATACCCTTTGGTGAAATAATACAAGTAGTCACAAACTACAGGAAATGCATTTCTAGAGAGAAAATTATGCTATCCAACTGCTGCTCTGACATTCAAAAGACAAAATGATGTTGGTGGAAAAAAGGGATGTATAGTTTTCAAACAATGCATATTAGTTATGTAGCATAATAATTGGTTTAATTTTACATAGTGGAAATTTAATCATAAAGGGCCAATAGAAATGTTTTTGTACTTCAGACAATCAAATTTCATTCTATTCAGCTATTGAAAACACTCATTTTTGGTGAGAAAGCCCAGCTTCACAGTCAGAAAGAAAAGCATGGCTAGTTCTGTAGTACTAGAAAAACCCAGTACAGTTTAAATATTGAGGCACTGTACTGAACCTTTGTAACCGAGGTTTAAGAATTAGATAGATACCTTTATATTATAAAAAATAGCAAAAGGTTAATATCTGAAATTGCTGAAATTGGCTGGATTTAGCCTAGACCTGCTAATATGATGATCATTCTAAACAGGTCTCATCCCGGTTTATGGTTATGCAAAACTTAGCCTCTTCCTTGTGTATAACCATTCTACCCTCCTGTTTGATATTCATATGGAACACTTTGTGACTGACCTGTATTCTGTACTTTCTTATCAGAATCTTGATCTCTGATAATGATTATAACCTTGTAACTCACCCTGGTTTGGTACCCATCCCACCATGTTCAACCCCTTAATGTTTATTAATGAAGGAACCTGTGCCCAGGTCCACCCCAATTATTCATTAGCATCGCAATGGTATAAAATATTAGAATTTCTGCAGTTCAGGGAGGCTGATTTGAGATTGTACATCTCCGGTCTCCCACTGGTGAATAAATCTTCTTTTCCTTCCTAGCCTAGTTCAGCATGTCTGTCTACTCTGCTGCAACAAGCAAACGAATCCAGCTGAGGACCACCCTGGCCCCTCTTCAGTTCAAGTGAATTAACCACAAGGGTAATTGCTAACTCTATACAATAAAGCTTTTTTTTTTTTTTAAGGAAAAGAGTAGAATAGAGTTTTTTTTCCCCACTTTTATGTATTTATCAAAACTTTCACAAACCTTGACCTCATTCATCAATAAAAAACATACAACCAGAACACACACATAAGGCCTTGGAAAAGGCCCATCAAGTACTTTGAAGGACAGGAAGGCATGAACCGGATTTTGGTTTTATGTGCAGGAAGAGGGAAAGAGCTCTGAGCCCATACCTAGTGAAGTGAGAGAGATGAGAAAGGCAATAAATAAAACCCTGGGCCCAGCCTGCTTTGGTATGTCATGGGTGCATCCCTGAATGTGGCCCCCAGCAGTACCTGCCCTGGTCCTCAACCAACAGCTGAGGTCGGGAGGGGGCAGTGCCTTGGCAGCTGATGCAGACAGGCCAGACGTGCAGCCAGAGGTCCCCTCAAAACAGGTCCCAGTACCCTGGAGGGAGCAAGTTAAGACTGGGCCAGAGTCTGCAGACTCTAGCTGTCCATATCCAAGGTTACAGACTTTTTCCTTGTCCAGACCTTCAGGAAGCGTGAGGTGCCCTCCTGCACCAGCAGCTTTTTCTTGGGCACATGCAGGCTCTGGCTGTGACTCCGAGGCTTATCTTGGGGCTGGGCTGGCAGCTGGGAGGCTACCTCAGTGTCCAACTAACACTTGTCCTCTGTGTCACTGTCTTGCAGGCCCCCTGCCCGTACCCTATGGGTGGCCTCCAGTGGGGTACCTGGTCCTCTGATAGGCAGGGGCAGAGGTGTCGGGGATGGCATGTAGGTCCTGCGTGGAGAAGCTCTGCATCCTGCCGGCCAGTGCACCCTGATTCTTGGTGGCAGTCTGCACAGCAGCCAAGGCGGTCATGTCGAGGCCTTGCTTCCGGAAGATGAGCATGGTCTCGCAACTGCACTCCTTGGCCTACACGATGTACCTGTCAATCTCCTTCTCATGGCAGGACAGGGACAGATGGACAAAGTTGCGGTAAAGCAAGCTGGCTCCCTTGGTACAGGGCGAGAGCAGCCACAGCACAAAGACCATCTTGATCTCATAGTAGAAAGGGAACCAGGAGATAAAGAAGTCTGTGAAGATTTCCACCAACATGAAGAGTGCAAAGACAATCCAGTACATAAACACCAGAATTATTCACGAATGTTCTTAGTCTTTCACTGCCTTGTAGGATGTATAAGCTGGATACAGTATCCCAAACACTAGGACCACTAGGCGACAAATCATCGAGGACACCATCCTGCTAACCTTGGGGGGTGAGGGGGGAACCCAAAGAAGTCGCCCAGGGGTCTTTCATGCTGGGGGCTGGGTGGGGGTGATCAGCAGGGAAGAGGGAGCCAGAGGTGCATCCTGGCTGTTTGTTGGTGCAGTGCCAGAAACCTGAGAGCAGCAGAGGCGGGGCGGGAAGGCCTGGCAGGCAGGGAGCCGATTTGGGAGTGGGATGCAGGTAGGCACAAAATGCGGAAGGGAGCGGTCCTCCACCGAGAGGCGCCTCACGGGCAGTTATGGCTCGCACTGCAGGTCCCAGGCCAGGGCTGGCGAGCCGCGGCCTCCACTCCCGCCGGTCCTCGCGGTCCGGGGGCATTCAGCCTCCAGCCTACAAATTTTATGCCATGGATAGCTATCATTTTCAAGATTTTCTGGTCTAAAATGAGTTGCATAGTCTCAGTCTTGGTTGACCAGAACAATAGATGTCATTAATAATTCATTTACAAAAGGAAAAAAAAAAACTTTTTTTGATGCGCGCAGGCAAAAGAAAGGTTCCTTTTAATAGGGTAACCATGAATCTAAGTTATGTGATGATAAAAATTGGCTTAATAGATTATTTTCCTAGAAAACACCAAAGGCACACAACTATCTCTTGCTACCTCAGTATCATAAGGCCTAGAGAGAAGAGGGGAAAAAAAATCCTTACCCTTGTCATAAACCTCCCAGTTCTATTTTAGGTTGTTGGAATTGACTCTACTAACCTAACCACATTAGACTTATAATGCTAATAATCAATCTACTATACACTGTGTAGGCGAAAGTAATAAATTTTAAGTTCTGATTCATTCCAAATGAAACTAAAGACTTTCCATGATGTTACTTACAGAAAAAGGGAAATAGGAATATAAGAAAGGAAATAAGAAGCCTTCAAAAATAGTCTTTCCATGGAAGTCAACATATTATATTAAATCAAAATTGTAAAATTAAACTTCAAAGATGGAGTAGAAGATAAAAATTTAAGCAAATCATCTCTGGATTTACAAGATCCTGAGAGATATAAACCTTGTTTGCCCTTTTCCTCACTCATCTTGAATACTTTCATCCATTTTCTATGCTTAACCAAACTAGCTTCCTTTCAGACCCTTGAATATACTAAGCTCTTTGACACCTTTGAACTCTCATGCATGCTAATCCCTCCATTTGGAACCTCTTCTCTTCCCTTAATCCACTGCCTGACCTTCCCAGTTAATTGGCTCCTCCGGCTCTTTCCTCAGGTCTGAAATGCCACTTCACAGGGAAGACCACTCCAGATCAGCTCAGATTTCCTGTTATAAATGCTCATTCAATACCAGAATTTTTCATGATTAAATATTAATCATCATTAAATTATTCATTTAACATGTCCTCTCAGCACTAGAGTAAAGATACAGTAAGGGACTGAATCTATCTTTTTCAAGATTACACCATCAATGTTCAGTATGGTTCCTGAAACACAGGTACTATTGTAGGTATTTATTGAAAGAAAGAAAAACAGAGAGAGAATAGGAAGGATGAAGTGAGAAAGAGAAAGTATAGAGGATGACAGAAGTTAGAAGCAGTCAAAGCTCATAAGGAAAACTTTTTATTAGGAAAGTATTTATTAAAAATTAGCCAAGATATTCTATAAGTTCTTATAAAGAAAAAGATACAGCCTAAATACTCTAATGCAGCATCACCATAATAACTTTGACCAGGCATTATGCACTACTCTGCTGGCTACAAACTTACAGAAATTTTCAACTACGATTAAATGAAATGTGAAGATTCAGAAAACAGACAGATTGATGAAAATTTTATTTTATTAGGAAAAAAAGTGGTCAACTAAGGCTAGTCTCATGCCTCTAATACTACTGCAGTTTGAAAGGAGCAGACATTAACAAACTAAATAATGTGAAAATAGAACAAGGAAGAGAAGCTAGTGGCCAATTTTTCTTGCAAAGTAGTATTTGTTCGGTTTTAGGGATCCTCGAAAGCCTAAGTGCAATTAAATGACAGTCAGGATTCAAACCCTGGTGTGGTTGTCCTTTGAGATCATACCAGAAAGGATACCTAATTGCTAAAAGTTATGAAACGTGAACTTGATTATAGGTCTTCTGGATCTGTATAAAATGTTCTCTCATGCCATATGATCAGGCAATCCCTCTACTAGGAATATATCCAGAACTGAAAACAGTGATACAGACATTTGCACACTGATCTTGATAGCAGCTTAACAACAATACTGTAATATTCTTGTATCAATGTCAAATAAAGTACTATATTAATGCTAAGGATCAATAATGGGGGGATATGGAATTTTTTTCTTTTGGACTGAGGAAAATGTTAAAAAAATTTACTGAGGTGATGACTGCACAACTCTGTGATGAAAGAGCCACTGAGTGGACATTCTGGGTATACTGTACAAGGCACGGGACTGTATAACACTGTGAACCATGTGGTGGAAGATGGACTGTGTTTAAGAGTACAAATATGAGAGTGTTCTCTCATGAACTATAACAAATGTACAATACTAAGACATGGTGTTAATAATGGGGATGTATGGAAAAAATACACCAAATGTAAACTATGGACCACAGTTAGTAATAATAGTCTGATGATATTCTTTCATAATATGTAACAAATGTGTCACAACAATGTAAGGTGTTGGTGGAGGGATGATGTATGGGAATTCTGCACATTATGCATAATTGTTTTGTAAGCGAACATCTTCTCTAATAAAAAAATATATATTAAAAAATTTTTCTCTCAGTTAAGATAACATTATTCATTCTCCACATTTTCACATCTCTGTTTCCAGTCTCATTCCCATGTTAACATGTTTTGAAGAAAAATAACATGCTTTTAGTTCAGCCCCTTCTGCTCTCCTCTCTTCAGATCTATCTGCCTAGGCAGAAGGTACACACTGTGCTGCTCTCTGCCATGTAGTAAAGGGCCTGTAAGTTATTCAGCTGTGCTAGTGGGTAGGTCTGTCTAATCCAAAAGTAAAATATAAGCAAAGCCAATTGGCTACAAAAATAAAGTCATGTTCTCTAATAAGCTCTATCAGTAATAAAGACAATATTTTCACTTCCCGTGTGACTCCTGTGTTTATCTCTCAACTGGATCCATATTCAGAAGATATCAAATGCATAAAATCATTGGCAAGGATACAAAATCTAACTGCCCAGCATTTCAGCCTACAGTAAAAATTCAGTCTTCTTACTATATAGTGTACCACTTAAGAGAATGGAATACTGCTTTGCTCCACTTGCCTATTCATGCTATCCTCTGATTATCCACTGAGATTCTACAAATAAATAACAGTAGTAATTAACAGCTAAGAATTGTTTTAAGTGTTTTATATGTATTGGCTTATTTAATACTCAACACTAAATAATACTATTAACCTTCATTTTATAAATGAGGAAACTGAGAGGTTAAATATCTTGCCCATGGTCACATAGTGAGGAAGTGGTGAAGACCATTCTGCAAAGAACTTATAAAAATGGCCAAAAAGCACAAAGAAAGATGCTCAACATCCTTAGCCACCAGAGAAATGCAAATCAAAACCACAATGAGAGGGACATGGGGCTCAGCAGTTGGGCGCCCATCTCCCAAATGGGAGGTCCCGGGTTCGGTTCCTAGTGCCTCCTAAAGAAGACCAGCAAGAAAGAGCTGATGCGAAGGGCTGGTGCGATGAGATGGCGCAACAAGGAGACACAATGAGAGACACAACAAGCAAGTAGTGGATGTGGCTCAAGAGACTGTGCGCTTCCCTCCCACATGGGAGGTTCCGGGTTCGGTTCCTGGTACCTCCTAAAAGAAGACAAGTAGACACAGAGAGCACACAGTGAACAGACACAGAGAACAGAGAGCAAGCACAAACAATGGGGGAAGGGGGAGAAATAAATAAATAAATCTTAAAAAAAACAAAACACAATAGATACCATTTTTTCACACCCACTAGAATGGTGAATGGCTACTATTAAAAAAAAAGAAGAAGAAAATTACAAGTGCTGGAGAGAATGTGGAAAAACAGGAATGTAAAATGGTACAGCCCATTATGGAAGACAATTTGGCAGTTCCTCAGAAAGTTAAGTATAGAATTACCACATGACCTAGCAATCCCACTTCTAGGCATATACCACAAAGAATTGAAAGCAGGGACTCAAACGGATATTGCACACAAATGTCTGTAGCAGCATTATTCACAATTGCTGAAAGATAGAAGCAACCCAAGTGTCTATCAATTGATGAATGGATAAACAAAATGTGGTATACAGACACCATGGAATATTACTCAGCATGAAAAAGGAATGAAGTTCTGATACATACGACAACATGGATGAACATTGAAGACAACATGTTGAGTGAAATAAGCCAGACACAAAAGAATAAATATTATATGACCTCACTGATATGGAATAATAAGAATAAGCAAACTCACAGAGTCAGAATTTAGAATATAGTTACCAGAGGATGAAGTGGGGGTAAGGAATAGGGAGTTCAGGCTTAAAATACACAGAATTTCTATGTGGGATAATGGAAAAGATTAGGTAATGGATGATGTAATCATAGCACAACATTGTGAACATAATTAACAATGCTGAATTATAATTTGAATGCAGTTATAAAAGAGAAGGTTTTAGGGTGCAGATATGTTACTAGAATAAAAATTTCCAAAAAAGAAAAATCCATTGAACTGTACAACACAGTGGACCCTAAGTTAAACCATGGACTATAGTTATAACAAACACAATTTAAAAATGTGCTTTCATCAATTGTAAAATGTACCACACCAATGTGAGGTGTAAATAATAGAAAAGTATATGAGGGTTCTGTATTTCATGAATGATTTCCCTCTAAACCCACAACTTTTTGTTTTCTTTTGGTTTAGTGGGTCCTGAGGAGCAAGTTTTAAAAAATGAAGCAAGAGCAAAAATGGATAGAAGATGTCAGGGTGCACATAGTAAAAGTAAGTATTGTTTTGTTAAACATTTGCTTCAAATGTATGTGTGTGTATGCATGCTTGAGTGTGAAAGAGAGACATGTAAAATGTTTTCTTAGAAGAGTTTGAAAGTCATTGTTCTTAATTAAATTGCCATGCAATCTCCCCATAGGTAGGTAAAGAACCACAGTTACTCAACAGCCTAGTATACAATTTACCCACTTCCTTTATAGTCTGGCATAGTAGTAATTATACCTGAATTAAAGCACAATCAATATCTATTATTAGATAATCTACAATACTACCATAGTTCCTGAAATGTGCACCAAAGCATCCCCAGGAAACTCACAAACACTGCAGAATATTTTAAATGTTTGGAGGAAACAGCAATATCTGTCCAATGAATTACGGAGGTAGTTCACAGTTTTAATACTAGATCATGCTACATTCCTCTTCATGATGTTCTGTCTT
Source organism: Cabassous unicinctus (assembly GCA_029593785.1). Taxonomy (NCBI): domain Eukaryota; kingdom Metazoa; phylum Chordata; class Mammalia; order Cingulata; family Chlamyphoridae; genus Cabassous; species Cabassous unicinctus. The sequence goes on from JAQZBX010047591.1 coordinate 11,607, forward strand.
TGTGAAGCTGAATTTTCAGTGGTTGCTGTTGATAAAAGCACTGCATAGAAATCAATGGAAGTGAGTGTTGCATGGGGGCTAGTGTTGTCATTGTTGGGGTTGTTTTATTGAGCCAGGAGGCTACAAGATTGGAGCTCTAGCTAGGATGGCGTTTCTCTGGGGCTTGTGGGGCTTGCTGAGTTCTCTGGAAAAGTTAGGAGCGGAGCTCTACTCCAGCTGTGGAAATCAACTGAGTTTTCCCCTCAGTTCTGCGTCTACACTGAGATGTTATTCATCTACCTTGGGTAGTTATCCAAAGAAGCTTTTGACTTCACACCTTTGCTTTTCTAAAAGAATGCCACCCATATATAAAGCTCAAAACCCATGTGTGAAACATTTAGAACTAATTTAAAAAATCACCCGCCTATGGAGAGAACTTCCAGATTCAGAGGAAAGAAAATGTATGAAGATGCTTACAGGGCAGACTGGGAGACTTACAAAGAAGAGATAAACAAAAAAATTCAAAAACAGCCAGCTCCAAGTCAGATCATATCTTTAGAAAAAGAAATCGTGCAAAAACATTTAAAAAAGAAAACATTAATTAAAAAGAGAGCGCTAACAATACTTGGTAAACTGGAAAACAAACAAATAATCAGCTTATAACATTTTTATATCTGAATGCTTCCAAGAAGCTAAGGAAGATTCACCACAGGCAAAGATGAAGACTAAATGAAAATTGGAAAAATCTGCCTGATCCTCAAAAAGCAAGTATATTCAGCTTGCTAAAGATGATAATGAAATACGATCAGAGGAAGAACAAATGACTGAAGTTGGACAAAATGATCTTATAGATCACAAAATGAAATACCAACCAAAAGATGACACCAAGAAGTGTTAAAATAGAAGATTGAGTTATGTTCCTAATGGAAAGGGGCTCAAGAAACCAATTAGGTCTCAATACCTGAAGCTGTTATAAAATTAGAATGGATAAAATTGGTAAGCATTTTATATTCAATTCTTTTTTCTTTAGTCTATGGACTTCTGCCAATTTAATACATTGTATATTAGTATCTTGTTTTAGAAAACTCAAGCAACTGTAAGCTCATGTTAAATTTATTTTTGTGTTTAGGAACTACTGAGGATCAAAATAACATGCAAATGTAGCAACAAATCACTTTACCTTTTGATAAAGGTAAATCAGACTGTGAACTTTTTTTATATGGATGATGACTATAAAAAGATTATTCTTGTTTCCTTATACTATGGAGGCAGGAGTTTGCTTTTCAAAATTGTTTCAAACTGTAGAAACCAGTGTTCTATGATATAATTGTGCATTTCTAAAAAAAGCAGCCAGAACTCATCTAGGTAAAATTCTAGTTCCCAAGTATAATTCATAAAGACTGAGAGGGGAGTGGATGTGGCTCAAGTGGTTGAGCACCTGCTTCCCACATGGAAGATCCCAGGTTGGGTTCCCTAAAACAAACAAACAAACAAAACAAAACAAACAAACAAATGAAAAAACCAACTCAGGGGAGCCAACGTGGCTTAGTGGTTGAGTGCTAGCTTCCCACATAATAGGTCCCGGGTTCAATCCTTGACCCACCAGCACCTCACACACACACAAAAAAGACAGATTTATAGACTTTTTCCTAAAGTAAAAAGTGAAAAATTATGTACCAAATCTATGCAATGTATTTTATATTGCTTAGAATTTTTAAAAACCCATCTTTGTTTAATTTTACATGTTTCCAAATTATGTGTTTTAAGGTGAAACATTGGTTTTACAGTATTTTTCTATTTTTCCTTTTTTAACTAGGGAATTTTTTTTTCCTGAATTATTTTCTTTTAGCGAGTGACTACATTTATTCAAAAAGTAGAGACCTTGTTTATATTTTAAAACGAGAGATTTAAAAACAGTATTCTCTAGAATTTGAACCTGTTATTTCTTAACTTGTTGCAAAATATCTAAAAGCCTTATATAAGCAGAGAGCTAACTAGAGCCCATGTGCCAAATCTGGTCTGTGGGCCAAAGCCAGCCTGCTGCCCGCTTTATATGGCCTGAATTGTTTACATTTTTTAAATGGTTAAAAAACAAGAATATTTCATGACACATGAAAATCAATGGAAATTCAAATTTCAGTATTCATAAACAAAGTTTTATTGGAACACAGCCATGTTCATTCTTTTACTTATTGTGTATGGCTACTTTTGTGCTACAAAGATAGAGTTGAATACTCACTATAGAGACTGTAGCCCACAAAACTTTAAATATTTATCTGGCTCTTTACAGAAAACATTTGCCAACCCATGGTCTATAGTATAGCATAGTGTGACTAGTGTGTCAATGTACTGATTTGTTGAATATTGTTGTCAACTGTTTCCAATGTTCTTTGTTTAGAAAAGTTGTCACCCTTAAGAGGAAAAAAAGGCCAACTCACTAAATAAACTAGAAAAACTGTTGCTTCTTGATGTTAGCAAAGAAAATAATCCTTAGTCTCAAATTATGCTCCAGTATAATGAAAAAGATGCATATAGTGTGGAATGAGAGTCTCTCAAATTTCTGGCTGTGGCTCAGTAAAATGTATCTGAAGAGTTTTCCAGCTAGCAGATATTAAAACCTTACTGTAGGAAAGCCATCTTTCTTTAGCATTTTTTATCCTCTTAGGAAAGACAAAGGCTTCCAAAATCCACATTACCTTTTTGAACAGAATAATTCATCTTTCATCATCAGTTTACAGGTATAGGATAATTCAGAATTTTTATGTACTTTTTTATATTATGCAAGATATTTAGAAATTGTAGATCTTCAGAAAGTTTTTGAAGATTTTTGTTGTTTGTAGGTAGAAAACAAGTAAAAACATCACAAAAAGAAAAAAAATTAATGGGAAAAAGAAATGAGAATAGTGGTGTCCAATCTGTTTCCATGGTTTGAAAAACTGTACAGCATATAACCCACTAGTAAGTAATTGTGGTCATTTATGAATGAAAATATTTTTTCTTTCTTTCAATTTATGTGCATTCTTAAAATGGTTATTAAATTGTTAGGACACAAATATTTAAGTTGTACTGATATAAATACTATTAGGAAGTGCTAGATATTTATTTTGGTCTAGGGATCATGAAAAAATTACTGATGACACTGGAACTAAGAAAGTTTGGAAACCTCTACCCAAATATAAAGAAATGGACTTCCTTTAAGAAAGATATAAGATAAAGAAATTCCTTAAATTTGAAGAAATTTCTTTTGTGCAGGTGAATACATAAATTGCTTTTATTTTCCATTAAAAATTCTTCATTTTAATAAATCTGATTTTGGGTTCTTTTCTAAGTCTTTATTTTTTGCTAATCTGCTGTAATACTCTGGGATCCAAAGGAATTCTGCCGATGAAGTAATTACTACCATTCACATGAAAAACTTACAGCTAAAGAAGAAACACTCTCACCTGCAAAAAATATTATAAATCAGCAGCCATTGACTCATCAAGTTCTCATCTTACCTCAATCCTGATTTCCCTTTCCTAAGAGCAATACTGCTACTTTTTAAATAATGAAGTAAAGTCTTACATGGGCACACTGACCTTCACACTATTATGACCCTTGGGATTTATCACCTGGTATTTTGAACCATGTTCACAGTATTCAGACCGGATTTACGATGAATCAAAGCTACTACTGTTCACACTACATTACATCTACAATAGAGTGCAGAGAGATAACATAATATTTTCATTCAGTATATTTATTAGCTTACAGTTCAGTTCAGTTCTAGCTAATGAAATACACAGTGTTATCCAAGTTGAAAGCCTTGATTTACAATACTTCTTTTAAAATCTGAGATGGAGGAGGAACACCACAGAGGACATGATTCCTCTCACCCTGAAAAGCAAGTCAAAAATGCCAAATTTTAAATTAAAATCTTCGTTAACATAAGGGAATCATCAGCTTACCTAAATAGTGATTGGTGACCAAAGGGATGCTAAGTGTTAGTTTAAAAAACAAAACAAAGACAAAACAAAAAAAACTCTTGGATCTTCTCATGCTTTAAAAATGGAAAGAGGTATACTTATTAGGAGGATGCAATTGGTATGCACCCCAAGTTAAAAAGTAGTAGTAAGAGAAGAGGTAGTTATATCAAAGTAAGTCTTTCAAACCAATGACGTTCCAGAATTAACTGTAAAGGGAAGATGTCACTTCATTCAAAATTCATTGTGTAACTTCTATTCAGCCCCAACTACTATACAAAAAACAAACAAACAAAAAAACAAAACCACTCCAAACACACTCCCTAACATGGTTATAGGGGTCTGTGTACTCATTAAAATATTCTGTGCAAAACTACAAAACTGTGTGTGTGGGGAGAAGTGATTTCATCTGAGGGTCAAATCACAAAGAATTTATTTTATGCACCATTTATTAAGTTCAACTATTGCTTCTTCATTTATTGGTTCAACATTAAATGACCTGATCAACGATCTTCAGGAATAAAATTTGATTTATCTTCCTTTTCAAGATGATCAATCCACAGAACCTGGTAACAGTTGAGATTTGCTAAAATAGCTCCCTTCTTAGTGATAAAAGATATGGGACACTAATGAGCATGTTACATATGGTCTTAGGACTACTCCTGCTCTGGAGTCCATCAGTACTTCCCAGAATAGTGGCTGGTAAATACGGCATTTACCCACAATATTCCCATATGAAACCTCCCAACTACAACCAAGTCGAAATATTTCTATTGTTTGCATTTGATGTGTACCCAAGTCTGTGCAATGTGCAATTATGTGGATACTTTCTAACAGATGGAAAATTTCAAGGCGATTTCCAAAAATTGATTTAATAATTTTATGACAAAGGGAAAGCACACTCCTAAGCAGCACAGATGCAAATGGAACATGCACATTTGTTCTGGTCAAGAAACTTTCTGATTAGACCAGCTTCTTCTACATCTGGAAATTACTGACACTTTCAAACCATATTACTTCATCATAATATGGCTTCATCCCTAGCAAGTAGAGCTGTAGGATCTACTTAATAATACAAAACAATTTAACCCATCTCATGGTGTCTTAGTCTTGAAGTATTGACGGGATTAGCCACTTTCAGCCTGGCAATAAAATTAAAAGAAAACAAATAAAAAATAAGATCTAGAAATAAAAAGAAATGTCTGCAAGTGCAATTTTACAGGCAGAGTCAGAAACACACAGGCATAGTGTGACTATCTTATCTTTTTAGGAAATTAGTAGCCAAAAGAGGCTCACTCCCCCAGTTTTTCTTCAGTATTTACGGAATTACCATATGGAAAAAGCCCCTTTAATACCACCTGGTTCACTTCCCAGCAGTAAGTTCCACTCCCAGGCTTGTCATGGCTCATTTAGATAGTACAGTGCACTCCTTCTATAAGTCTGTTCCTAGGGCTTATGGAGTTTAAGATATAACAAGATACAGAGGTGTTTATCATGAAGCAGAATGGAACTCTGAGCAAAAGCAACAGGAGCTGGCTATCATGAGCAGGCTAGGAACAGAAAGTTTTTTTGTTTATTGTTTTTCTTTTAAAGTATACTGGAAAAATAAACTATCTCCATAAAACATAAAAATTGTGTAAAGACAAATGTTTTAAGCAGAAGTAACTCTCTTAAGTTTAAAGAAATGTAAGAGAACAAAACAGCATTTCAGATAGAGATGAAGAGAAGAAAGCACATCTTTTTATCATTGCCTTATGCTGCCTTTGCCATCAAATTTTAGTCCAAGAGTGTTGTAATTTACCATATCCTATAAGCAATAGCAAAAATTTTGCAATAGATCCTTTGTCTAAAACATAGCAATCAAAATCTATCTAATGGATTTAATGGAAAATTTCAGGAAGGAAAAGTATGCATTCAAAACTAAAGGCAGGCAAAATTTGGAGAGGAGGAGGAAAAAAAACAGAAACTTAAACTTGGTTTAAGTTGGAACTTACATTCTGATAAAAAGTAAACTACGTCAATATAAAAAGACCTTTCATCTTGCTCTAATCTTATGAAAATACTACATAAAATATAAAATAACAATTTGGTATCAAACATGCACTAAACCAGAAGTGCCAACAATGAAGACAGAACTCAAAGTCAGAGCATTAAAAAGAGCTTAAGCTAAAATGGCCCATGGGAGTAAAACAACGGGGTTATTGGCCTTAATAGCTAGGGACTAGGGATGAGATTCCAGGATTCAGGGACAGGAGGGATGGAACTAATCTCTGGAAAAAGCTTAAAACAGTCACAAAGGTTGGTTGTAAAATGGGGACCAGAAAAACTGCCTACCAGCCCTATGAAGCAGCAAAGAATCTAGGGCGATGGGTGGAAAAAGACTCACCCACGAGAAATCAGTGTTACCTTACAGCTATACAGAATCCCAAGCAGAGAAATTAATATTAAAAACTGTTCCAGAAACAGTGAATGAATAGGGTCCAGTAAAGATAAACTTAAAGGCTAATCTGAATATCCAAACCTCCCAAGGAAAGTAGCCTCACAGAATAAGAGCTTATTATCAAAGATTACTAAACATATGAGAGAACAAATTCTCATGAGGGAAAGTTAAGTTACAACAAACAGGAGGCCTTGCATTGTAAAAACCAGAAATAACAGAACTGTTTCAAAGGGCCTTAAAATAAGTATCATAATAGTAGCTTTCATATCAGAATGCCATAAATCAGACTCCTTATTAATCAAAATCCTCTTTCTTCCTTCCAATAAATTATGTCCAAGGCATATTGAAAGATTGTAATTAGGAGGTGACTGTACAAGATTTGGTTGGCTGCCTACAACATGTTACCCCAACCATCCACCTTCCTGAGTTCCGATGTTTTTCATGTATCCACCACTTCCACAGTGTGACTTAAAAAAAAAAAAAGGCTCCATCCAGACCTCAGGGAAGATCAGGATCAGTCTAAGCCAGAAAAGTTAAGACAATTTGCCTTTCCTATCCTAATGACATTGTGTGTGACTCAGTCTGGCCAACTAGGTATCAAGTAGGGAACTCTACTGTTGGAAGAGGTAGGGGAGAAGGGCTTTTGAGAAAGGTTTTCTCATTCCCCGCAAAAGAGACCCAGAAACACCGGGAAATGGTGACTTCATCCTGATTCCAGTTTGAAGATAAAATCAACTCACAGTCCAATGCCAGTATACCTGGTCAGTGAATCATTTTTTAAATTTGTATTATACTTGTATTTATGCATCCTTTGCTTCCCTTCTAACAGTTTTCTCACTACAATAATATTGTAAAATCAATAATGAATACCCTGCCAATTTTATGAAATGAAACCACCACACCCTAAATAACACATGGGTTAAAGAGAAAAGCTCAGGAAACCAAAGACTTTTATAATGCACAAGAACAAAATTTCTGTATATCGAAACTTCCATAGAGCTAACGGGATTCTTAGAGAAAAAAGCATAGCCTTCCACAATGACAAAATACACACTTCAAGAGACTTGGGAAAAATAAACATGGTAAATATAGAGAAAACAGGAAAAGGAAGCAATAGAGCAGTAACTAACAGAGTAAAAACAAAAACTATTCCACAAAATAAAAAAATCTTAAAAAAAATAAAATAAAACAGACAAACCTCTAGCAGCAATGAACAAGAAAAAAAAAAAAAACTGTTACAAAGGGTAGGAATGAACATAGGGCACAAATACAGTACAGATTTTAAAAACACCCCTGTAGCAGTTTGATATTATTGATGAATTCCAAAAAGAAATACTAGATTATATTTGTAAACTGGTCTTTTCCTCTGGGCATATTAGAGTGTACTGGATTCAGAGGTTTTACTTTTACTTGATTAAATAATGATTAGGGTTTTGATTCGGCCACATCAGCAGGACATTGCATCCCCACCCTCATGGTGGGCGGGGACTCACAGAGAAACCCCACCACAGAGAAGGGAAGTTGGAGTTTTGCGCTGGAGCCTGGGAAGCAAGCATACAGAGGAGCAGAGCAGCTCAGCCTGGAGAGAATCCAGCCCCGGGAAGAGAGACAGAGCCAGTTGCCTGATAGACTACAGCTGACCTTGTGGAGAACCGCAAGCCTGAGCCCAGAGAGAATCGAGCCCAGGAGAGAGAGACAAAGCCTAGAGAGCCTGACTGCCTACAGCTGATACTGGAAGAAGCTGGGACCATAGAGCCTTAAGAGGAAGAGGAAGGCTGAATACTGGCAGCTATCGTGCTCTAACACATGGCAACAGACTTTGGTGAGGGAAGTAACTTATGCTTTATGGCCTGGTAACTGTAAGCTTCTACCCCAAATAAATACCGTTTATGGAAGCCAGCAGATTTCTGGTATTTTGCATCAGGACCCCTTTGGCTGACTAATACAACCCCCAATAAAAAATAATAGCATTGGACCATTAGGCAACTGAGAAATAAACTTATATTAATGAGAATATTCTCACTGTCCTGATTTTGTGATAATCAGGGTAAGCCAAACATCTGCTATATTAGAAACCATGCATGTGTCCCCTGACCTAGTTTTTCTCCCTAGGTCTGGTTTTTAGAATGGTGGTGATAAACCAAGCCTGATTTATTATATGACCATCCTGTAAGGGAAATGACTGTAACTCTAGGTATCTTTGGTCAACCTTAAGAGATAGAGCAGGGGGACAGATGTGGCTCAAATGGTTGGGCGTCTGTCTCCCATATGGAGGGACCTGGGTTCGATCCCTGGGAGCTCCCGGTAAAAATTAAAAAAAGAAAAATATAGAAGGAGCGTGGGCTGCCAGGCCCCTTGCGCGGGTGAGCCGCCAGGCCCCACAGCAAAATGATGACGTAATAGGAGAGTAACAAGGGAGAGCCAAGATGAGACGCGCC
>JAQZBX010047592.1:5241-20524 GCA_029593785.1 Cabassous unicinctus
TCTTGTGATTGGCTTGTAGATTTTCTCAATTTTTTCTTTTGTAATTGTAAGCTACTTGGGTGTTTCTAGGAATTTGTCTATTTCCTCTAAATTATCCATCTATTTGGAATACAATTTTTCAAAGTATCATCTTATAATATTCTATTTCAGTGGAATCAGTAATGATATCTCCTTCCTCATTTCTTATTTTGCATGTTTGCATCTTCTGTTTATTTTTTTGTCTTGTTAAGGAATATTCAATTTTATTAATCTTCTCAAAGAACCAGCTTTTGGTTTCTTTACTTTTTCTAGTGCTTTCTTATTTTCAATTGCATTTAGTTCTAATCAAATCTTTGTAGTTTCCTTCTTTTTACTTCCTTTGGTGTTAGTTTGTTGTTATTTTTCTTATTCCTCCATGTGATCAGTTAGGTCTTTAATTTTAGCTCACTCTTATTTTTTAATATAGGCATTTATGGCTATGAATTTCCCTCTCAGTACAGCTTTTGCTGCATTCCATAGGTTTTGATATGTTGTGTTGTCATTTTCATGCATTTCAAAGTTGTTACTTCTTTGACTTACAATTTCTTCCTTGACCCACTGATTGTCTAAGAGTGTGTTGTTTAATTTCACACCTTTATGCTTAATCTGCTTTTTTATCCCTTTCTGATTTCCAACTTCATTTCATTTTGGTCAGAGAAATTATATTTTATACTTTCAATCTTTCTGAGTTCATTGAGAGCTGTTCTGTGGCCTAGAATATGGTCTATCCTGGAGAATGATCCATGTGTGCTTGAGAAGAATGTGTACCCCACTGTATTTGGGGTTTATGTTCTGTAAATATCTATTAGGTCCAGATCCTATAATATATAATTCATGTTCATGTTTCTTTATTGATTCTCTGTCCTGTGTAAAGATGATAATTATGTATTAAATTCCCACACCATAATTGTAGAATCATCTATTTTTCCACTTAGTTTTTCCAATGTTTGCTTTAAGTTTTTTGAGGCACCCTAGTTAGGTGCATTAATGCTTATGATCTCTCTTTCTTCTTAATAGATTACCCCTCTTATTAATATATAGTGTCCTTCTTTGTCTTATACAATATTTTTGCATTTAAAGTCTATTTTGTTCAATATTAGTATAGCTAATCCTGCACATTTTTGGTAATTGTTTACATGGAAAACTGTTGTCCAAAAATTCACTTTTCACATCCTTGTGTTCATGGTTCTAAGATGAATTTCTTGTAGACAGTGTAAAGATGGGTCATATTTCCTTTTCCATTCTGCAAATCTGTGTGCCTGAAGAGTTTAAGCCATTAACTTTCAGTTTTATTACTGTCAAGGAATTGCTTAAATTAACCATAATTTCTTTAGGTTTATGTGTGCCATACGTTATTTTTATTTCTCTTTTTATCTTTTTTTGTTGTTGTTGTTATTCTTACACTCTCCTCCAACTCTCTCTCGTGTTTTTTTCCTCTCAAACTGTAGAACTCCCTTTAGTATTTCTTGAAGAGCTGGTTTCTTATTGACAAAATCTCTTAATTTCTTTTTATCTGTGAATATTTTGAACTGTCCCTCATTTTTGAATACCAGCTTTGTTTCATAGAGAATTCTTGGGTGGAATATATTTTTCTTTTAGCACCTTAACTATGTCATACCACTGCCTTCTTGCATCCATGGTTTCAGATGAGCAATCAGCAATAAATCGTTTCAAGCTTCCCTTGTCTGTGATGGATCTCTTTTCTCTTGCTTCTCTTGGTCTTGAGCATTGGGCATTTTGACTAGTATACATCTTGGAGTAGGTCTGTTAGAATTTATACTGTTTGGGTGCACTGCTTTTCCTGGACATGTATATTCATATCCCTCAATATATTTGGGAAATATTCAGTCATTATTTCCTCCCACACTGCTTCTTGCCCCTTCCCTTCTCTTCTCTCCCTGGGATGCTTATAATGTAAATATTTGTGTGTTTCATGTTGTCATTCAAGTCCCTAATTCCCTTCTTGATTTTTTCTCTTTTTATCTATCTTTTCTACTATCTTTCTGATTTAAGCTGCACTGTCTTCCACATCCCTGATTCTTTCTTCTACCTGTTCAAATCTACTATTATGTGCTTCCCATGTATTTTTTATTTCTTGTATTGTGATGATATGTTATCTTTTTACATATGTTATGTTTCAGTTTCTTTAGCATGTTCTTCCTGTGACTTCTTAATATCCTTAATCTCTTCCTTCACTTCATTAATTTCCTTCATCATATTGGTTTGGATATCTCTGATCACTTATTCCATGTTCTGTATCTCCTCTGGTTTTTCAATTGTTTATTAGACTGGATCATGTATTCCTGTTTTTAGTATGGCTTGTTTTTTTCTTGGTGTCTAGGTATCTGTTTATGTTGCTTCATTTGTTTGATTGGTTAACTTCTCTTTCTACTCAAGGATTTTATGTTGTTGTTGTTGTTGCAAGTGTGATAAAGTTTCACTTTGACACTTTGTTCTTTCCACTCTATTTCCTTACTGTTTTATAGGTTCCCTTGGAAAAAAATTAGAATCAGAGAAAATGAAAGAGATAAGAAATTAAAAAGAATAATAGTAATAATAATGACAAAATAAAAAGAGGAGCTATAGAAGACTTGGAAAATAAATAATATGAGTAAAAATTCATAGGAAGTACAAAGGGCTAAGAATAAAATTGTGGAACAGAAAAAATGAAATGAGAAGCAAAATAGAGAAAACATATAGAAAGAAATAAAAGGATGGAATTATGAGAAGAGAGGAAAACAAGAAAGAAAAAAAGAAAAAAAATTAAAAAGGAAAAAAAAGAGAGAAAAATAAAAATTAAAAAAAATTTAAGACCAATAAAAAAGAGGTGGAATAATGAAAAACAACAGAGAACAGAATATAGAAAAATGAAGGAAAGAAAAGAAATAAAGTAAGTAGAAAAATTTGCAAAAAAAAAAAAAAGGAAACAAATAAAAAGAAAACACAGCAAACAAGAAACAAAACAGCAGCAGCAAAAACAACTACAATGAAAAAAAAAAAACAATCAACAAAAAATAGCTTTCCCTTTAGGCCCCTACTTCGCTTCTCGGGCTGCCAGTGTTTATCAATCTCGTTGCAGCCAGCCCTCTGAAGCTGATATACCAAGTTTTAGCAGTGAAAATTTTAAAAATAAAAATAATTGGAACTTAAAAATAATAACAAAATCGTGTAATCCTAATACAACTGTTCTCTTTCATCAAGTGTCTGCTGAACACCTCATAACCAGGTGGCTTGCTCTCTTTATTGACCTGGGAATTGAACCAGGGGCCTTATATATGCAAAGCAGGAATTCCTACACTGAGCAAAACTGTGTCCTTAGGTTAATCAGTCTTCAGAGACCTATCTGCCCCTTTACCTCCAGGTGTTTTTAGAATTCTACAGCTTGTTAGAGTCTTGCTTATTAGGCCCCTGTCCCTGCCCCCTCTCTATTCTAATTGATTTTCCTCATTGTGGCTGGGCATAACAGTCTGCCTGAATGGATCCCCCATCCCCTTTCCCTATCTGGTTAGCATCCTTTCCAAGATTCAAAGCGGGCTCTACTGATCAAACTCACTGCAAAGAAACAACTCTCCACCCTCTGCCAGACACTTAGTCCTCCCAGGGATCCCTAAATAGGCTTTTGAAAGCTTATTAGGTTCTTCCTGTCACCTGTTTCCCTTAAGCATGTTGTACTTTTAATAGTTTTCTGTGCCCATCTAATTAGTTGGTTGTCTCTGCCCCCTCTCTGCCCAAGTTCCTCTTTCCTAGTGTGGCTGGGTGTGACAGCCTATCTGAGCAGATTCCCCTCTTCCTTCTCCCCAGGGCCACCTCATTGCTGACTAGTATTCTCCTTGGGATTCAAAGGGGGCTAAGGTCTCCAAACCCTCAGGAAGAAAAGTACTCTCCACTCTTCAGCAGAACCCTCTTCCTCCCAGGGAATGCTCCCTCCCACTCAGCTGGCTTTTGAAAGCCAGGGGGTCTGTAAAGTATATTTGCCTTGAGGGTGGGCATAGCTGTCACCATTTCCAGCCACAAGGGAGGGATTTCTCTTGGGCTGTTTCTCTCTTTGTCCAGCTTCCTCCAGGTCAATGTCTTGAAGAATCCTGCTCTGTGGGAACCCAAAATAGCTCACTGAGAAGAATTTTGCCCCTTCTCTGTCAATTTTTTTGAAAGAGTTGGGCAGTGCCTACTACAGTGATGCCATTTTCCCATAACTCCACTTTATTACTCTTCATTCTGTCTTGTATTTCAGAAAAATTCCGTCCATTTTTTTTTTGGAATATCTTTATTTTGACTTCTATTGTAGAATGCTTTTAGTCTTATAAAATTTGAATTCAACAGGGTTTTTTTTCTTGTTAATCTTTTCCAACATTTTGGGCATAGTCTTGATATTATAACATTACTTCTGGATTCTTTATGATTTTTAAAAATATTTTCCTTAGATTTCTTGAGTTTATTCTATTACCCTGATGTGTAATTAAAAAAAAAATTGTGTCAACAAAATGTGGAGAAGGGGAAGAGAATGCAGGTAATTTTTTCACCAGAAAATTTGGAATAATGAACTTTATTAAATTTCTCAAACATCTCTGTAGTCTTTTGTATTCAAATTGATAAGTTTACTGTAACATCTAGATGGAAAGGCAAAATATGTAGATTAGCTAAAGATTTTTGAAAATTAAAAAAGTTGGAAAACTCACAACTGATTTCAAGAAATTTTTTAAGCTACAGAAGCCAATACTATAGTATAAGGCATTAAAAAAATCACTGTTAAGAAAATTAAGAGAGAAAGAACAGACTTGAAGAAAAGATTTCCAAAACATACCTACAACAAAGGAATTATATCTAGAATCATAAAGAAAATTTTAAACTAAATACTTAAAAAGCAAACAACTCAATAAAATGGGCAAACATGTTTGAAAAGATTTTTAAAATTTATAAAATTCCCAAAGGTCTATGGTAGGTTTAAATTTGATGGCACTCATAATTTTGTAAATTGTACCAACATCTAAAGATCAAGAATATCTGGCTGGAAATAATACAAACTATATATGTAATTTAAAATTAGTCCATTTCAACTATTAGGACAGAAATTGGCTGAAAGCAAAAGCATTTAAAAATATCTGCATAAAACATATACCAAAAGAAATCTCAGTTGGCTTTAATACTATCTGAAAATGTAGATGTTAAGGGAAAAGAATTACAAAAATTGAACTTTTATTTTATAATTATAAAGTTTAGTTCACAAGAATATTTAACATTTAAATTGATGAACCAAATATATATAAGCCAAAATAAATATATGAGCCAAAAATAAAAGGAAAATTGATAAATCTATATTAATATTGGAGTGTTTTAACACACCTATCTCTTAGTAAAAGAAAATTCTATCTCTCTTCATAAAAATTCAGAACAATGTAGAAGTTGTGATGATATTGTCAAACTTGCTATAATTTTCTTATAGGAAACAGCTGCCTGTGATGGATAGGTTGAGCCATAAGACAAATTTAAATCTTATAGTTTTTACTCTAATCACTCTGGAATTAATTTAGAAATCAATAGCAGAAATATAAATTTTATATCCCTATAAATTTGGAAAATGCACAATTAATTGCTAAAGTATTATGGATTAAAGGATAAATGGTTTAAAGACAAAAACATATTTTTAAATAACTGATAAAGAAAATACAATAAATCACAATTTGCATTTGCAAGGAACACCTTTATTAGAGGAAATTTTAAACCCTTAAATGAAGTCAATGACAAATGATAAAGGCTGAAACCTCAAAGTTCTAAGCACCAATCTCAAGAGTTAAAAGGAAACAAACAATCGAAAAAAACAACGCATAAATGAAGAAAATGAATAAATAAATATATATATAAACTCATAAAATGGAAAATGAATGTTAAATAGAGAGATAAACAAATCCAATATTTAGGTTTATGGAAGGTAACTCTTTGCCATGGGAAAGATGACACAAATGTCTCCAATATCAGAAATTAAAAGTGAAATATCATCAATGAGGGAATTTAGAGATAAGAATCTTATGAACATCTCTATGAAAAAAAAATAAAATTTAGATGAAATGGACAGTTTCCTAAAAGGAACAAAATGAAAGAATCTCGCAGACATTATAGAAAGTAAAATATGTTAGTTACACAAAGAATACATAAAATATAATTCCTTAAAAAGGAATGCAGAAAAAAGCACACAAAGTAATTGAGATTTGTCAAGTTATTTTGTGACAAGTTATATATTTCTAAGTGGGTACCATAGGACAGTATTGACTTCAAAAATGAAGAAAACTTAGTTTATTTTTAAAGGGTACCAGGGGTTGAACCTAGGACCTCATATATGGAAAGCAGTCTCTCAACCACTTGAACTGCATTTGCTCTGAGGGGGAATTTAATTATTTTATTATTTTATTTCGTTTTTTAAAGATACTTAGATTACATAAATATTACGCAAAAATATAGCGATTCCCATAAGACACAACTCCCACACCTCCCACAACCTCCCACATAAACATCCTTCATTAGTGAAGCACATTAATTGCAATTGATAAACACATCCTGGGGTTTTGCCATTAAGCAGGGATCATGGTTCACATTGTAGACCACAATCTCTCCCACACAGTAGCAGAACTTAATTTGGTGGTGGAGCTATTCCATAGTTTGATCTGTGTGCTTTTTCTATGGATATATTCATTAACCTGTACACATAAGATATGTTTTATATTTCCATAAAAATGTGAAAAAATAATTCCGCTGTGTAATCTGAAAGGACATTGAAAAATATCTCTATTTCTTCCATATAAACATGTAAGACAAATTGTTTTTTACAGGTTATGATAAATAATAATTTGGTGAAATGTTCTATTTCCTCTGTATGTTCTAACTTGCTTACTTATAATTCTGCTGTCAGATCTTAAGATTCTTAATTATTCCACTTCATGTTTGTACTTTTTAAAAATTCAGTTAGAAGGAAATTTATTCTATAATGTTATATTATTGATTAATTCCAAAGAAGTAGCTAATAATTATTTTTGCTATCCTTTTTTATTGCCTAATTACCATGGCTTTATTTATTCCTTTCACTTTCCTTGATTTCATTCTGTCTTCTTCTGTTTTCTAACAGGCTGATGCAGAATATTTTTTTTCTCACTTTTTATTATTATTGAAGCAAGAATTAAGGTGCATGTTTTGTTTTATTTTCCTTCCTTGAGCTTTGCTTAATCTGTTTTAAGTAATTTTAGACATTCTCCAATTTTCTAAATACTGGAGAGGTTTTTATTTTTAATCCAAATTGAAATGGTCTATTTTGTTTATATTTTAATACTAAACTGTTTTTTATTACATTTTAATAGAGAGTATTGACTGTATTATTTATTGGTTTTAAATTATTCCTGTTTTCTTTGTAGCTTCCTTAGCCCACACTTTTATTTTGTAGGATGCT
The DNA here is from genome assembly GCA_029593785.1 of Cabassous unicinctus. Taxonomy (NCBI): domain Eukaryota; kingdom Metazoa; phylum Chordata; class Mammalia; order Cingulata; family Chlamyphoridae; genus Cabassous; species Cabassous unicinctus. Next base: position 12,692 of record JAQZBX010047592.1, read on the forward strand.
GCCTATATACACTTAGGAGTGTTCATAGGGAAGATAGTTAGTGTAGAGATGAAATTAAATTTTGACCTGAAATAATATTATTGCGTAGTGTAATAGAATAATTAAGCACATCTAAATATGATAAGAAAGACATATTTGGTTTTACATTTCTCTTATTTCATGATATTTTATATATATTATTTTAATATTGTCATCTATTAAAAGATTAAATACTTTTAGATGATCGTATTCACTATACCCATTAAATGTATGTCTCAGAGATGAAAATCTTTGGTCTGTTCATATATCAAGTTGAGCCCTGTGTCTCAGCAGAGTTTTGGCCTCTGTCTTGCCCAGGAGAAGTAACAAAATGATGATGGTGGACAAGTCCCATCCCCAAAAAACAGAAAGTATCTAAAGCTGCAAAAAAAAATCAGTTCTTTTGGTCTGTACTATAATATCTAGAGACCCTCTCAATCTGAAGCACTCAGTTTGAACAGGATAACAAATTACTCAAGACTGAAGAATCAATAAACATAAAGGGGGAGTAATCATGGAACAAAGTATATTTAGTGTTACTGTAGTTATTATCACATGATAAAGGAAGAACTTGAAACACTGATATAAAGATAGTGTTTACCAGAGGCCCTGAGGGGAAAGGAAGGGAAGAATAGGTGTAAGACAAGGCATTTTTAGGGCATTGGAATTGATCTGCATAATAATACAGTGACTGATATATGACAATATACCTTGGTCAAAGCCTATAAAGCTCCAGGGATAAGTGTAACCATAATGTAAACTGTAGCCTTAGGCTAGTAGTTAGTAAACAATGCATCAATATTGCTTCTTCAAATTGTAACAAATAACACAGTAAGATAAGATGCTAACAGGGGAAAAAGCATGTGTGGCTATGGGAGTTAAATGTGAATTCCCTATACTTTGTGTGTTTAAAGGTTTTTTATATTATTTATTTATTTGTTCATTCATGTATCTTTATTTGATATGTTGAGTTAATGAACCAATCATGCATACCATATAAGATTCTCATTCATTATCTGACCACCAACAGCTTACATTTTTGTGACACATTTGTTACAAATGATGAAAGACCATTGTGATAATATTACTGCTACTTATATCTCATAGCTTGTATTTGCTTGATAGACTGCAGCTGAAATTGGGAAGAAATTGGAGTAGCTGAGCCTGAGAGAGGAGGCCCACTATGAGATTAGTCCTATGCGTAGTTGTCCACAACTGAGCTCCAGGGGATGTTAGAGCCCAGAGGGGAAGCAGAGACCAGGCAGAGATTACCCACCATCTTGTTTCTACATGTGACAACTGACTTCGGTGAGAAATCACCTCTTACGGTGCCTTGAGTTGAACTTTACATGGTCTTGGAATTGTAAGCTTTTACCCCATATAAATATCCTTTATAAAATCAACACATTTCTGGTACTTTGCATTGGCACCTCTTTGGCCAAAAACAAAACAAAACAAAAAAAAAACAAAAAAAACCCCACCATCCTAATATTAACATATACTACTATTTCATATTTTTATTGTTCATGAGGGAATGTTCTCAAATTTCTACAGTTAACCACTTTCCATCTTTCAATACAGGGTTCACTGTTATATAGTCAACTGCCTTGTACAATCCTTACAAAGTGTACACTCAAGTGGCTACCCTTTTTAGCACAACTTGTGCTGTCATCAGCTCAGTCCATTTCAATATGTTTTCATTACTGCAAAAAGAAAATTCCCATGTCCCCTTTTACATGCTATTTTAGTCAGCTAAAGGGTGCTAATACAAAATACCAAAACTCTGTTGGCTTTTATAAAGGGTACTTATGTAAGGTAGAAGTTTACAGTCAAAAAGCCCTAAAGAGGCCAACTCAGGCACCATAAGAAGTGCTTTCTCACCCAAAGTATTGGCCACCTGTGGAAGCATGATGGTGAGTGATGTCTGTGAGTGTCTAGCCAACCTTCTTCTACTTAAGTCTCCATGGTCCCAGCTTCTTCTGATCTCAGCTCTAGGCTGGCAAAAGGATCGTTACTCTCCCTAGGCTCCTTTCTTTCCATGCTTGGCTTCTTTGGTCTCTTCATAAGGACAGCCGTAGACTATCAGGCTCATTTCCTTTCCCAGGGCCTTCGCTGTGTCTAATGAGATGTCTCTCTTCCTGTGTGATCTTTTTCTCAGTATCTGCTCCTCTGAACGAAAGTCTCCTTTATCAGTTCACCAAGGGGCTGGGACTCAATGCTCAATTGCATTCTAATGAAATGGTTAAATCAAAACCTTAATCTTAACATTATTTAATCAGACATCTCAGTTGAATCTAATACAATCAAAGGGTTATCACCCTTAAAGGAAAAGACAAGTTTAAAATCATAAACTAAATCTCTTTCGGGAATTCATAAATAACATCAAACTGCCACAGTCAACCCTCTGAATTCCAAAAATATATTACAATATCCCAAAAATCTTTAAACAGTAACAATGCTAAGTACAAAATCATTTCACAATCAGTTTTAAAAAATACAGTTTGTCTGGGTGCAAAGTCCGGTCTCGCTATAGCCATCTGAAAGTTACAAAACAAATTATCTGCTTCCAATATATAAAGGGACAGACAAAAGATATACATTTGCATTATCATAAGGAGAAATTGTGAGGGAAACATGAGTCACTGGTCCTCTACATTTCTGTAAACCTGCAGGGCATACTGCATTAGATTTCAAAGTCTGAGAGTCATTCTCAAGATGGTTTTATGTTCTCCCTGGAGTCTTTTGGGGACCTACACTTTCCACAGGCTTCCCCAAAAGCCATTTTCTTGGAGCCACCTGATTAAGCATCTGGGTGGTGACTGAGCTCCAGACCTCACCCTCCAAGAACGTTGGGGTGAAGGCCACATCTTCCCCAATCTCTGGGGTGGAGTCTCAACCCCTGTAGTACAGTGAGGGGTGGCAATTCTCTCCCTAATGTCTTGCCTACAGGCCCAGTCCTCTCAGAGCCATGGGTCAGCGAATGAGGACAGGCCCACCCCTCTTCAGATCTGTGGGATATCAATCTTATTCTCCCCAAGCCTGGAGGAATATGCTCCAACTTCTCAGTAGCCTGGGGTGGCAAAACTCTCCCAAACAGCAGGGTGGAACATCCGCCCTCTTCAACTGCCAGAGCAAAATCACGCTATCCATATGCATGGGTGGGGTTCCTCACTTGGCCAAAGGAGATGTCTTAATTCCAGTTCTCAGCGTCCATGGTTTTCTTCTTAAAACCATTTTCCCTTCCATATCTCTCCTCCCTGTCATTTTTAGTCCAGGCTTACAGTGGTTTTTTCATACAGCTCACTTAAAAAGTTGTTGGCTTAGCATGCAGGAAGCAGTGTTCCAAGTGAACAGAAAGTGAGAATTTCTGAAGTGTTTCCTAGAAAACTGCATTTTCAATCGTCTTACAAGTTCCATGTTTAGTTAATTCCTGAAATGAGGCACTATCATCTTGGGGACTGATTTCCAGAGGCTTGGAATTTCAGGAATCAATTTCTATTTTTTTGTGCCCAACAGTTCGGTTCTCAGCTTATCTCTTTCAGCAATCATTTTGCTATATGCTGCAAGTAGAAGCCAAGCCACATTCTCCAACTTTTCTTTAGAATGCTATTCAATTAAATGTCCAGGCTCACCATTTTCAATTCTCCCTTCCATCAGACATCAGACATGAATCTTGTTAAGTTGTCTGTGACTTTAAAACATGGATTGCCTTTCCTCTCATTTCTAATAATAGTTTCCATCCAAGGCCTCCTCATAAAATGTGTATTTAGTGACTGCATTCCTGCCAACAGTCTCTTCAAAGCACTCTAGGCCTTTTCTCTCAAGCATCTCATAATTATTTCCTTCTATGGCCTTATCAAAAATAACTTTAGTCTTCATATTACAAAAGTCTCTTCAAAGGTATCTAGGCCTTGCCCATCTTACATCTCACAATTTCTCCAAAAAATTCCCCTTACCTATTTATAAAACTGTTCCAGTGTTCTTACTAATTGCAAAAGCACCACTCCACTTTCCTGATACCAAATGTCATATTAGTCAGCAAAAAGGGCACTGATGCAAAATACCAGAGATCTGTTGGCTTTTATAAAGGGTACTTATTTGGAATCGAAGCTTACAGTCACAATGCCATAAAGATTCCAACACAAGGTACCATAAGATGTACTGGCTCACCCAAAATCATTGGCCACCTGTTAAAATAAGATGGTATTCAATGTCTGTGAGGGTTCAGATATCTGCCTTTCTCTTAAGGCTACATGATCCAGCTTCTTCTGATCTCAGCTGTAGGCTGGCATAAAGATCCTCTCCCTTCCTGGAGCTCATTTCTTTCCTGGTTCATCTGCTCTGTTCTCTTCACTAGGTCAGCTATGTTCATTTCTCTTCCCAGAGCCTCTGCCACGTCTAATGAGCTGTCTCTCTTTCTCTGTGTTCTTCTCTGTAGCTGCATCTTTGTGTGAGAGTAGTTTTATCAGTCCACCAAGGGGGTGGGACTCAATGCTGAGTCATACTCTAATGTTGCAGTAAAATCAAAGCCCTAGTCTTAGCATGATTTAATCAGATATCTCAGCTGAATCTAATAAAACCGAAGAGTTACACTCAGAGGAACAAGCAAGTGTACAACATGAGGTAAATCTCTTTTTTGAATAAATAAATAATATCAAACTGCCAAACACCCCCTTTATGGTACTTTAGTATTAATATAATATCTTCTTTTATGGTGCTATATAATATTACAGCATTGCTATTAACCATAGCCCATAAGTTACATTAGCTATATTTTCCCATGTATCTCCTTATTCTTAACTCCCTGTATGATAAGAATATACTTGTATTTGTACCATTACCAAAACCATCATCCACCACCAAAATCACTATTTTAGACAGGACATAGATTGTCCTCTAGCTTTATTTCAACCAACATTAACATCTTTAGACTAACCCCCTCTGCAACGAGCACATTCATAAATCAGTAGTGTTGATAATACTTAACATAATGTGCCACTATCAACTCTAAGATCCCCACAATTTATAATCCCCCATGTTAAACATTCTACATATATTCAGGATCAGATCTTTCTTCTGAACCCACATTCTATCTCATAGAGAACTATACTTTTTTTTTTTTAACACCATTAGTTTAATAATTGTATTTAGTTCATATTAGTGATATCATAAAATATTTGCCCTTTTGGGCCTGGCTTATTTCACTCAACATAATGTCCTCAAGGTTCATCCATGTTGTCATATGCAACCCTAGCTCATTTCTTCTTACACCTATATAATATTCCATCATATGCTTATAACATATTTTATTTATCCATTCATTGGTTGATGGACAAGTGTGTTGTTTCTATCATTTAGCAATTTAGAATAATGCTACTGTGAACATTGGTGTGCAAATGTCTTTTCATGCCCTTTATTTCAGTTCTTCTGAATATATTACTAGCAGTTGGATTTCCAGATCTTATGGCAGATCTATATTTTGCTGCCTGAAGAACCACCAAACTCTCCCCCATAGAGACTTCAACATTTTACATTCGCACAAACAGCGAGTCCTTGAGTTTTATGATATCATTATATAGCACAGAGATAAAAACCTTATTGCATCCTCTTCTCTTTCTATTCTCCTGTCTTTTCCAGTTCAGCTGTTCTGTCTTTGAAATCACTGTCTTCAAGCAATTCAAATCTGCTTGTGTGTACCTAAAATGTATTTTTAATCTTATCCATCATGTTTTTCATTCCCATAAATTCTGTTACTTTTCCTTGCAGGCTTTCAATTTGTTCTGTATGCTCTCCCAGTGTCTTCTTCATATTCTTTATAGCTTTAGTTATATTTTCTTTAAATTCTTTGAAGTGAATTAAGAGAGTTCTATAATTATCACTGATTGATTGTATTAAATCCTATATCTCTTCAGTATATTTCATTTGTTCCTTGTTCTGGATCATCTCTTCCTGTTTCCTAGTATGGCTTGTAATTTTTTCCTGATGTCTAGGCATCTGAAAATGTTGGCTAATTTACTCTGATGGTTAATTTCTCTCTCTTGCTATTGTATTTTTTTTTCAGTTCTTTATTGATGTTTGGTTCAACTTATTCTCAGTCTATAAATTTACCCTGATTAAGTTTTCAAATCAGGCCAAGGACTCAATAGTGGGACACAGATTTTCTCCCAGGGTTTGGATATATGGAACAGCATCTCAAGGAATTGAATGACAATGTGAAATGTACAAACATTCACAGTATTGGTGTCTCAGAAGGAAAAGAGCTTGGAAAAGGGGTAGAAAGAATATTTGAGGAAATAAAGACCAAAACTTCCCAATCCTTATGAAGTACATAAATATTAATACAAGGAAGGACAATGCACCCTAAAAAGAATAAATCCTAATAGGCCTACCCCAATACACCTACTATTCAGAATGAGAAATATCAGAGATAAAGAGAATATTCTGAAAGAAACAAGAGAAAAGCAAAGCATGACATCCAAGGGACACTTGATAAGATTGTGCTAATCTAACATCAAAAACCATGGAGGAGAGAAGAAAGTGATATGATATATTTAAGGTCCTGAAATAGAAAAACTGCCAGCCAAGAATTCTGTATCCAGCAAAGCTGAACTTCAAAAATGAGGGTGAGTTCAAAGCCTTCACAGACAAAGAGAAAATTGATAGAATAACTTTCCAATAGACCAGATTTGCAAGAGATACTAACTGGTGTGCTGTATCCTGAAAGGAAAAAACAAGGGGGAGAAATTTGATGAAGAGTTCAGAAATGAAGATTATTAGGAAAGGTAAACTAAATGATAAGAGGAGAGACAATAGAATGATAGAGACAACAGAGAGCTGAAAGACAAAATGGATGAAGTAATCAATGACTTTACAATAATAACACTGAATGTTAATGGATTGATCACTAAGTAAAAGACAAAGACTGATAGAATGGATAAAAAAGTGAGCCACCTATATTTCTACAAGAGACCAATCTAAGACATAAGAACACAACTAGGTTAAAGGTGAAAGATTGTAAGAAGGTATTCCATGCAAATAGTACAAAAAGAGCTGGAGTAGACCAGATAAATGGTAAATATCATAACAGTATTTGAAAAATAATTACTTAGTGCAACTGGCAAATTGTTCCTATGATCAGTAATCTGTAATTTTTTTTTTTTTACAAAATAAACACTTTCTTTTATTTGAGGAACACTGGAAAAGAGATATTTTTAGATACTTCATGTTTCTCTAACCCTTTCTTATTCATACTCTTTAATTAAAATAATCTATTTGCATCAATAATGATTTAACATGACTACTGCTGAACAAGATTTTAAGGTTTACTACCTCATAAAATTATACTTGGCAAATTTTTATCTCCTGTAATTCATTCCAATAACATGTAAAGAATTCCCAAATAGGAATTTGGTTATCCAGAAAGAATTATGGCCTAAATGGAAATTAAATAACTAAACCAATAATTTATTTCATCCTTAGAGATTATTATGTCTTATAGTTAGAGCTGTAATACAAAAATTTGAATTGGTATAATTAATTTCTATTACATTAATTATTTACACTCATAAATGTTTGTTGCTGTGGTACTATTTTTTTAACAATTGATTATTTTAAGTCTAACCTGGCCTTGAACTCTCATTTAAAATATGTAATTTCTTTCAATCTATTTTTCTATTTAGTTTACATTTTTCAACACAGGAATTTTTACAGTTAAAAAAGCCATTGATTACACACTTTGAGTAGATCATATGGTATGTGAATATATCTCAATAAATCTGCTTAATAAGTAAGTAAATAATTGTACAATAATAGCCA
>JAQZBX010047593.1:0-20427 GCA_029593785.1 Cabassous unicinctus
CATTTTTAAAATGGGTTGTTTGGCTTTTTATTTTTGAGATGTAGGCTTTCTTTATATATGCTGAATATTAGACCCTTATCAGATAAATGGTTTCCAGATATTTTCTCCCATTGAGTAAGCTGCCTTTTCACTTTCTTAATAAGCTTCTTCTTCAAATCAGAGAAGGTTTTTAATTTTGTAGATTTCCCATATATCTATTTTTTTCTATCACCACTCATGCTTTGGGTATAAATTTATGAAAACATTTCCCACTACAATATCTCATAGATGCTTCCCTACATTATCTTCTAGGAGCTTGATGATCTTAGTTCTTATAATTAGGTCATTTATCCATCCTGAGATAATTTTTGTATAGGATGTGAGACGATGATCCTCTCTCATTCTTTTGGATATGGATATCCAGCTCTATCAGCACCATTTGTTCAAGAGGCTATTCTTCCCCAGTTGAGTGGGCTTCGTGGCCTTGTTGAATATCATTTGGGGGTATATTCACAGATCTATATCAGAACTCTCAATTCATTTCCATTGGTATGTCTATCTTTGTGCCAATACAATGCAGTTTTGAAAACTGTACATGTGTAGTGTTCTGTAGCATCAGGTAGCCTGATTCCTCAAATTTCATTTTTTTCCAATATGTTTTTGGCTATTTAGGGCCTCTTGCTCTTCCCAGTAAATTTCATAATAGACTTTTTCAGTTCAGTAAAAAATTCTGGGGTAATTTTTATTTGGATTGTGAAAATTATCTAAATAAATTTGTCTAGGGTAAACATTTTAATGATATTTAGTCTTCCAATCCATGAACATGCAATAGTCTTCCATTTTTTAGATGTTTTGTTAATTTCCTTTAATAATGCTTTGTTGATTTCTGTGTACAAGTCATTAACATTCTTAGTTAAGTTTATTCCTAGATATTTGAATCTTTCAGTTACTATTGTAAATGGACCTTTTCTTGATGTCTTCTTTGTATTACTCATTATTACTGTACAGAAATACTACTGATTTTTTTTTTGCCTGTTGATCTTATATCCTTCCACTTTATTGAATTTGTTTATCAGCTCTAGAAGCTTTTTTGTAGATTATTCAGGGTTTTCTTATTATAGGATCATGTTATCCACAAATAGGGAAAGTTTTACATCTTCCTCTCCAATTTGGATTCCTTTGCTTTGTTTTCCTTGCCTAAGTGTTTGAGTAAGTACTTCCAATACAATGTTAAATAAGAGCAGTAACAGTGGGCATCCTTGTCTTGTTCGAGATCATAGAGGGAAAACCATTAACATTTAACCATTGAGTATGATGTTAGTTGTGGATTTTTTATATATATCCTTCATCACATTAGGGAAGTTTCCTTCTATTCCTATCTAGCAAGTTGTTTTTATCAGGAAAGAATGCTATATCTTGTCAAATTCCTTTAGGCATTAAAAGAAATCAACATCATCTCTAGAAAAGGACTTTTACACAGAAAGAACATTCTTATAAAATTATTAATGAAGAAAGATGTAAGAGTTTGGTATATCAAACAAAGTGAGCTTACCTAAAAGAGATCCAGTCTCTAAGTCAAAGTTGAAATATGCTCTTTCCATATTCTCTTTATTGGCATGTACACGTTTCATATTTACTCTTATTTTGCTTATCTCCATTTTGGAAACATTTGAAATTGTTCAAGTATAATTTACCTTTAAGAATTTTTCATCTTTACATCTGAGTTTGGAAACTCTAAATAATTTTATATAATCTTAATATTTCCCCTTCTGGGTCACATCTCACAACTCAGGAATATTTCCATTGTTTTCTTCTTTGATGTATGATCAAATTATTCTCTTGAATTACAATACATTATTTTTTTAGATGATCCCAAGAGGATCTGGGATTATGTAAGAAAGATGAAAAATCAGGAGAAAAACATGAAAGAAAGCAGACACATTTCAAAATTATAAATTAAATTGTAATTACTCACTGTTTATGGTTTGCTACATACTCTTTGTATTCCATATCTAAATTCACAATCTCAGTCCCAGCTCTCAGGTTACTTTGAAGAACACATAAATCTCAGTTAACATAATAACAGTTTTGCAAATTGTCCTAGGATAACAAGATGGAGAAATGATATATCTTGCAGCTAAAGGAAAGGTTCATATTGGAAGAAACATTTGAGAGGTGTTTGATTTATTAGACTTTTGCTAAGTCCATCAAGTTTCAAGGTTGCCATGATGAAGATAGATTTGAACATTTATCTATAAATTTAAACTACTGTAATCTTGGTCTCATGAGAAGCATGTAGTCAAGAATTCTTTAGGTACCAAGAGACACAAACATAAACAGTGCTGGGGTCAGATGAGTCCTGGAGCTCTGATGGGCATTTCTGAAATGAGAATGGAGGCTGGAAGCTTGAGTGGGAACAGATAAGCAAAAAGTCTCTTTGTAAATGTTGACATGGTCCCGCCTGGGTGCTGCTGTGAGATGATCAGAGGAACATTTTATTATTACTTCATTAATAAATGTCTTTAAGTGCCTACAATCTTCACTCATCAGGTAAAATCTTCCCAGAAGATTATAGTTGGAGAATAAAAGCTAAAATAAATTTTAAAACAAAGCGCTTGTTTGTGCTTCTTGTGTTCTGCTGCTAGGTTAAGTGTCCATACAGATGAAAAATATAATGGCTCATTTTTTTATCTTTATAAATTATTCATATGTATTATCAAATTTTCAAATCAATAATACATGAGCCAAAGTTAATTAAAACTATTTAAAGTAACATTAACAGGATATAAACACTCAATACCTTTTTATTATGTGTATAAAAGGAATTTGTACTATTTTCTAAAAATGCAAACACAATCATACTGAATAACTTATTTTAGGATTATAAGAAAAGCTTAAATCATACACAATATATAGTACCATCTCTACTTTATTGGATGGGGAAAAATCTCTGAAATTTGCTTGTGAGGTCAAATCTAATGCAATAACAATATAAATTTTTTTTACACATTGAAGAAAACATAGATGATCTGAATTAAAGGTTACTTTGAAGTTACTGTGAACTTTAGATAAATCACTAGTAAAATTCTAATTCCCAGAATTAACTCAAACCCTAATTAGGTTAAAATATATGCCAGGTGTGAAAAGGGAGGGAGGAGGAAACTTACCCAATAAGGCCTGAACCATTGGTGGAAGGAAGTATCTGGAGACCAGAGGTCAGAGTATTACTAGTGCAGGTGAAGTCCAATCTTAGGCAATTGCTTTATATTTCTCAAAGAACTAGATTTGGCATTTATGATTTAGGAAGATAATAGGAATAAAGTCATTAGTTTAATTCTACAAATGTTGTCTGAGTGGTGACTCCATGTCAGGCCTAATGTTGGAAATTCAAAACACTGGATCCTGCCACTGGACATAGTAAGCAGTAACAATAGTTTCAGTTCAAAGGCTACAGGAATGACATTTTTATTTCAATCAAATTTTATGTTTGGTTACTCTGGGAGAGGGTGAAATGATCTTAACTGTTTCTGATTTTGATGCTCTCATGTAAAATGGCCAGGTTGAATCTGCCAGCAGAGCTGGGTAGTCCCCATGAACATGAGCTCTTCCTCTACCTCAACTCAAAGCACAATGAAGATTTGTGAGTTTTTTCCCCCCAAAATATGATTTCATGTTTATACTCTCATTGCCTTGTCCTAGGCATCACAACAGTTGGAACACAAGAACTCTATGCATGTTAAGATTGGTTCATGTCAGAAGTCACGGTCATTTCATTTGGGGAATATCGCTTACCATATGCATTCTCCTCATAGTGGACATGGCTAAACTCCTGCAGGAACCCAAGCAGATGTCCCATCTGGCCTGCCTATATTGAGGAATGTTCCTGAAATTTGGGTGGATCTTCTGCCTTGACTGCATCAATTCATTGCAGAAGGCCTCACACAGGGAGTGTTTATCTTGCCCCTTTTATCCTGTGTTCTCTTAGGACAATGATATTGGATCCCCATTGGCAGCTGGACAGGTTAGTTTCTAAGGTGAAGGGATTGGTGCTCCACCTGAACATGATCCTACTGAAGAAACTAAACACGCTGAAGATCCTAGGTAAGGAATGGATACCATCTGACCTCTTCCCACTAACAGAGGAGGAAAAAGTAGTTATGCAACGGTCTCTACATTCAAGATGGGGATTATCTGAATTATGAAACATAAAACTGTCATGGTTCACTGTCCTGACTACACAAAGAATCACATCTGACCTTTAATGAAAACTACTAATGTGCCTGTGTCATGGCCTAGACAAGGAAATCTCAAAATTCAAAGTATGTTAGAATTACCTAGGGATATTGTTAGTATTTGACTGTACTCAAAGTGTGATCCCAAATTGTAGGAAGCACACTTTTAGTAGCAAGAACACAGAGCAAACTGAATCTATTTCTGGATAAGAGACGAAGGAACATAATGTTAAATATTCCAGGTAAGATTCTTCTGTAAACCTACACTTCTGTAACTAAATAATTTAAAACAATAAGTCTCCCAGGTAAATCTATAACACAAGGTTGCCACACTTTGCCATCAATGACTTTAGGTTTTTTTAGGAGTTTGTTTAAAAATAATTAAAAACTGTCCTGGGACCAAATGCAGGTGGAAAATCACCTTCCTTTTAAGATTTTTGCCAGAATGTGTAACAAAGATAGAAGACATCTTAAGTTCCAAAAAAAAACAAAACCATATCTTGTGTAATTTATCCAAGCCTTAACACATACTCACATAAGGGATGAAGAATGTGTGAAGTAAGGTGATGATTCAAATCTCTTGCCCAGTTTTTAAAATGGTTGTCTTTTTATTTTTGAGATGTAGGATTTCTTTATATATGCTGGATATTAGAACTTTATAAGATGAATGATTACCAAATATCTTCTCCCATTGAGAAGGATGCCTTCTCACTTTTTTGACAAACTCCTTTGAAGCATAAAAATGTTTAATTTTGAGGAGAACTCATTTTTCTATTTTATCTTTCATTGCTCAAGTTTTGGGTGTAAAGTTTATGAAGCCATTTCCTACTATAAGATCTTGTATATGCTTCCTTACTTTATCTTCTTTGAGCTTTATGGTCTTAGCTCTTATATTTATATCTTTGATCCATCTTGAGTTAATTTTTGTATAGGGCATGAGATGGTGATCCATCATTCCTTTTTTTATGAATATTGAGTTCCCCAAGCACCATTTATTGAAGAGGCTATTTAGTCTCAATTGAGTGGTCTCAGTGGCCTTGTTGAATATCAGTTGACCACATATATGAAGCACTATATCAGAATTCTCAGTTCCATAACATTGGTCAGTATGTCTATCCTTATGCCATGCAGTTGTACCATGCAGTTTTGACCACTGTAGCTTTGTAGCATGCTCCAAAGACAGGTAAAAATTACTGTTCTAATTTTTATATGGATTGTGTTAAATCTGTAAATCAATTTGGGCACCTTAATGGTATTTAGTCTTCTAATCCAAGAACATGGAATAATCTTCCATTTGTTTTGGTCTTCTTTGATTTCCTTTAACAATGTTTTATAGTTTTCTATGTACACTACTTTACATCTTTAGTTAAGTTTATTCCTACGTATTTGATTCTTTTAGTTGCTATTTTAAATGGAACTTTTTTCTTGATTTCCTCCTTAGATTGCTCATTATTGGTATACAGAAATGTTACTGATTTTTGCATATTGATCTTTTATTCTGCCACTTTACTGAACTTCTTTATCAGCTCTAGAAGCCTTGTTGTAGATTTCTCAGGTCTTTCTATATATAAGATCATGTTATATGTAAATAGTGAAAGTTTTCATTATTCCTTTCCAATTTGAATGCCTTTTATTTCTTTTTCTTGCCTAAGTGCTCAAACAAGTACTTCTAACACAATGTTAAATAAAAGCAATGACAATGAGCATCTTGTCTTGTTCCAGATCTTAGAGAGAAAGTCTTTAGCATTTCACCATTGACCATGATGTAGATACACTTTATCACGTTGAGGATGTTTCCTTTGAATCTTTTCTTTTAAGGTATTTTTTTTTTTTTAATCAAGAAAGGACACTGTATTTCTTCACGAGTTTTCTGAATTAGTATAAATGATCATGTGATTTTTTTTCAATCTGTTAATGATTGATTGATTTTCTAATGTCAAATGATCCTTACATACCAGGGATGAAAAGCATTTGGTCATGGTTTATAATTCTTTTGCTGTGTTGTCAAATACAATTAACAATTATTTTGCTTAGAATTTCAACATTCATTTTCATCAGAGAGTTTGGTCTGCATTTTTCTTTCCTTTTTGCATCTTTATGTAGCTTTAGTATTAGGGTGATGTTGGCATCACAGAACGAGTTAGGCATGTTCCCACCATTTCTAATTTTTGAAGGAGTTTAAGCTGGATTGATGTCTGTTCTTTCTGGAATGATTGGTAGAATTCACCTGTGAAACCATCTAGTCCTGGTCTCTTCTTATTTGGGAGGTATTTGATAAATAATTCATTCTTGTTACTTGTGGTTGGTCTACTGAGTTCATCAATTTCTTCTTTTGTCAATGTAGGCTTGTTGTATGTTCTAGAAATTTGTCCATTTCATCTAAGTTATCCATCTTGTTGGTGTACAATATTTTTAGGTATACTCTTATATTCTTTATTTTGGTGGGATCAGTGGTGATATCCCCTCCCTCATTTTTTATTTTATGTGTATCTTCTCTCTTTTTTTCTTTGTTAGTCTTGCTAAGAGTTTGGTAATTTTATTAATCTTCTCAAAGACCCAGCTTTTAAAATTTTTTTCTAGTGTTTTTTTTTACCCCACTTCATTTAGCTCTGCTCTAATCTTTGCTATTTCCTTCTTTATGCAGGTTTTGTTATTAGTTTGGTGTTCTTTTCCTAGTTCCTCCAAGTGTGCAGTAAGGTCTTTGAATTTTAGCTTTTTCTGCTTTTTTAATATAGGCATTTGAGACTATAAATTTCCCTCTCATCACTGATTTTGCTGTATCCCATAAGTTTTGACATGTTTTGTTCTCATTTTTATTCATTTCAAGTTACTGATTTCTTTTGCAATTTCCTCCTTGAACTACTGTGATGGTTAGGCTAATGTTTCAACTCAGCCAGGTAATTGTGCCAAATTGTTTGCTCAAGTAAGCACTGAGCTAATTGCAATACAAGGACATTTATGGACTTTAGTCATCAATGAGTTTACTGCATAGAGGCTGATTATATCTATGATCAACCAAGGAAATTGCTGTCAGCAATGAGTGATGATTTATCCAATGAGTTGAATGCCTGAAAATGGGAAATTATTTCAGCATCAGAGAGAATTTCCCAGCTTATCTTTGGACAGCCAACATCTCCCAGAAACTCATCAAGGACTTTCTTGGAATTTGGACTTGTGCATCCCCAGGGTCACATGAGAAAATTTTATAAAATCTCATACTATTTATAGATATCTCTGGTTGAGTCTGTTTCCCTAGATAACCTTGAATATTACAGCTTGGTACCAAGAGTGGTTCTTGAGGAACAGAATCGTAAACATGGGATACCTGAAGTGGTTCTGGGAGATTTGCAATTGGCTCTATACTTTAATTGCACACAAGGGTACTGTAGCCATTTGGCAGTTTGATATAATTATGAATTCCAAAAATATATATTGGATTATGCTTGTAAACTGATCTGTTAATCTGGGCATGATTAAGTTATGATTAGGGTGATAATTGGGCCATATCAGTAAAGCATTGAGCCCCACCCATTGGTGGGTGGGGGAATGAAATATAAAAGGCATGGCAAGAACAGAGTTAAAGCAGTTTTGATGTTGGAGTCTTGAGCCGGAACCCTGGGAAGTAAGAGAGCTTGGTCGTGAGGAAGGAAAGAAGGCCCCGGGATAGAGATGAGCCATTCACCTGAGAATTCACAGCTGGCCTTGTGGAGAGAAGCAAAGCCTAGACAGCCTCATAGTCTACAGCTGACCTTATGGAGGAAACAGAGGAGCTAAGCCCAGAGAGAAATGCAGCCACAGGAAGAGAGGAACACAAGAAATCTGAACCCTGGTAAACATCAGCAGTTGTCTTGCTCCAACACATGACAATGGACTTTGGTGAAGAAAGAAAGTTATGCTGAATGGCCTCGTAACTGTGGACTTCTACTCCCAAATAAATACCCTTTATAAAGACCAGCTTATTTTCTGGTATTTTGCATCAGCACCCATTTGGCTGATTAATACAGGTACTAATGATTCCCCCTTTCCAATAACGAAGAGACCACTAACAGTCAGACGTGTGAGTTGGTAATGGAGGTACTCAAAATATCATCACTGAATTCCCCTACTTCCATGCTTATAAGAAACAAGGATTTGGGTGAGAGTGTTTTCAATACTGTAACAAAGTTTTGTGGAGTCAAATGGTACAATAATCTTGGCAAGCTCCTCATAGATACTCTGGATACAGTTACAAAAGAAACAGATGAGGTAAAGGCTTCAAAAGTTCAACTTAAATGCTGCATGAATGATATGAAAGTTTCTATGTGTGCTCTGAAAGGAATCTTCTTTCCTGCAGCCACAGGCTTGAGATATTTGAAAATCAGACTCAGTCTTTCATTATATAAGTATCAGAGTTACAAAGGAACCTAAATTCTCAGCCTTGCTAGGTATGTGCAGTTAAAGTGAAGGCATTGATTGGAAAGGAGTAAAACCATGAGCATTCGGATGGAGACATTTGGGATGATGATAATCTTGGAGGGGACATTGGATCCCTAAATTCTGCTGAGACTTAACTAGATAAACCTGTGACGGCTTGCCCTGTGGAGACCACATTTTGTCAGTGTTGTATCACCCAGTCTCCAGCCTGCCCTAGGGCATCCAGTCCTCCTTCCAGCCCTGAGGTGGGTACCAGCCAAACTAAAGCCTGCACTCCCTAGCCTCTTGTCTGCCCCAGGGTATCTGGACCCCCTCCCAGCCTTGAGGCATGTACTAACCAAAGTGCAGAATTCACTGCCCAACCTCTACCCTGTCATAAGGAATCTGCCTTCCAACACTTGCATGAAGAGATTAATCTTGTTTTACCAGATGAAAATGCAAAGGAATGCCTTGAGGTCAGTAGCTTGCCAGGCATTTCTAATCCTTCTCTTTACCTACCCCTACCACCACTCTTCTCTTTGAGACCTATTACTAGCCTAAAATCACAAAATGCGCCCAAAGGTGAAATACAAAGTGTGACTCATGAAACAGTATGCTATACCTTGAAAGAAATGCATGAGTTTTCCAACTTACATAGACAGAAATCAGAGGAATATATGTGGGAATAGATATTAAAGGTATGGGATAATGGTGGAAAGAATATAAAGTTAAATCAGGGTGAATTTATTGATATGGGCCCACTAAGCAGAAATTCTGCATTCAACACTGTAGCTCAAAGCGTTATGAAGGGCTCTAACAGTTTTTTTTGGTTGGCTGACTGAAACATGGACCAAAAGTTGGCCTAGCATGTTTGAGGTTGAAGGCAGATTCAAAGCAGCATTCAAAATAGTCTGAGTTGAATAGATTTATGCCATTGGTTGAAAGATCATGGGGTACCTATTAAATTTCTTCTGGATCTGTATAAGCAGAAGAGTTCTAGGTCAAGTAAACAAAACCCTAACATGAATTACAGATGCAGAGAATCAGGGCTGTTTAATCAATTGCCAGATTTGAGACAGTTTACAGACCCAGAGACCTTTGATTGAGGAGAAAACCAGGTCTCCTTGGGGAAGGATCCTGTTAAATTGCCAAAAATTTATACTGTTAATCTTCCTCCAAGCTTTCTCCAAGAATACCTACAGCCTTTTACCAGAGTAACTGTGCATTGGGGAAAAGGAAATGATGAGACATTTGGGGGATTATTAGACACTGGCTCAGAAGTGACATTAATTCCAGGAGACCCAAAACATTACTGTGGTTCACCAGTAAGAGTAGGAAATTATGGAAGTCAAGTGATTGATGGAGTTTTAGCTCAGATACATCTCATAGTGGGTCCAGTGGGTCCTTGGATCCATTCTGTGGCTATCTCCCCAGTTCCAGTCTTCATAATTTGAATAGACATTCTCAGTAACTGACAAAATCCCCACATGTGATCCCTGGCTGGTGGAGTGAGGGATTTTATGGTTGGAAAGGCCAAGTGGAAGCCACTAGAACTGCCCTTGCCTAGCAAAATAGTAAATAAAAAACAATATCATATACCTGAAGGGATTGTGGTGATTAGTGCCACCATCAAGGACCTGAATGATGCAAAGGTGGTGATTCCCACCACATACCCATTCAACTTTACTATATGGCCTGTGCAGAAAACAGATGGATCTTGGAGGATGACAGTAGATTATCATATACTTAACCAGGTGGTGACTCCAATTGTTGCTGCTGTCCCAGATGTGGTATCATTGCTTGAGCAAATCAACACATGCTGTAGTACTTGGTATATAGCTATTCATCTGGCAAATGCTTTTATTTCAATTGCCATAAATAAGGACCACCAGAAACAGTTTGCTTTCAGCTTCTAAGGCCAGCAATATACCTTCACTGTCCTACCTCAGGGGTATATCAACAGGGACCTTCCACCTCAGTGAAATTTCCAGATGTCCAGTGGTGTGGGGCATGTTGAGATATCCCTTCTAAAGTGAAGGATAAGCTGTTGCATCTTGCCCCTCCTTTGACCAAAAAAGAGGTGCAATGCTTAGTTGGTCTCTTCAGATTTTGGATACAACACATTCTTCTTTTGCATGTGCTACTCCAGTCCATTTACCAAGTGATCAGAAAAGCTGCTAATTTGATTGTGAACTGGAACAAGAGGTGGCTCTGTAACAGGTCCAGGTTGCTGTGCATGCTGCACTACCATTTGGACCATATGACCCAGCAGATCCCATGGTGCTGGAAGTTTCAGTGGCAAATAGAGATGCTCTCGGAAACTTTTGGCAGGCCCCTACAGGAGAATCACAATAGAGACCCTTAGGATTTTTGAATAAAGCCTTGCCATCTTCTGCATATATCAACTCTCCTTGTGAGAAACAACTTTTGTCCTGCTACTGAGCTTTAGGAGAGAGTGAACAGTTAACCACAGGACATCAAGTTACCATAAGACCTGTTTCCTATCATGAACTGAGTATTGTCTGACCCATCAAACCATAAAGTTGGTTATGTACAACAGCACTCCATAATAAAGTGGAAGTGTTATGTACGAGATAGGGCTTAAGCAGGTCCTGAAGATACAAGTAAGTTACATGAGGATGTAGCCCAATGCCCATGGTCACCACCCCTGCCATGTTACCTCCTCTTTCCCAGCCCACAGTTTTGGCATCTTGGGGAATCTCTTATATTCAGTTCCCTAGAATGAGAAAACTCAGGCCTGGTTTACAGATGGTTCTACAAGATATGCAGGTACCACCTAAAAGTGAACAGCCTCAACACTGCAGCACTTTTCTGGGACATCC
Organism: Cabassous unicinctus; assembly: GCA_029593785.1. Lineage (NCBI taxonomy): Eukaryota > Metazoa > Chordata > Mammalia > Cingulata > Chlamyphoridae > Cabassous > Cabassous unicinctus. Next base: position 11,447 of record JAQZBX010047593.1, read on the forward strand.
CTGAAGGACAGTGGTGAGGGTTAATGCTCCCAGTTGGCAGAATTTTGGGCAGTGCCTTTGATTGTTCATTTTTGCTTAGAAAGAGAAATGGCCAGAGGTGTATTTGTACATTGATTCATGGTCAGTTGCCAATGGTTTGGCTGGATGGTCAGGAACTTTGAAAGAACATGATTGAAAAATTGGTGACAAAGAGGTCTGGGGAAGAGGTATATGGAAGACCTTTCTGAATGGCCAAAATCATGAAAATATTTGCTTTTCCTCTGAATGCTCATCAGAGGGTGACTTCAGCAGAGGAAGATCTTAATAATTAAGTGCATAAGATTACCCACTCTGTGGCTAACTTTTAGCCTCCTTCCTCAGTCATTCCTGTCGTTGTACAATGGGCTCAAGAACAAAGTGGCCATGGAGGTATCTATGGATGTTATGCATGGGCTCAGCAACATGGACTTCCCTTCACCAAGGCTGACTTGGCTACAGCCACTGCCAAGTGCTCAATCTGCCAGCAGCAGAGACACACACTCACCCTCTGATATGGCACAATTATCCAAGTTGATGAGCCTGCTATCTGGTGGCTGGTTGATTATATTGGACAAATCCCTCCTTGGAAGGGGCAGTAATTTGTTTTAAATGGAATTGACACATACTCTAGATATGAGTTTGCATTTCCTGCATGCAATGCTTCTTCCAAAACTACCATCCATGGACTTACTGAATGTCTTATCTACTGCCATGGCATTTCACACATCATTGTTTTGATATAGGAACCCATTTCACAGCAAATGATGTGTGAGAATGGGCACATGCCCATAATTCACTGGTCTTACCATGTTCCCCATCATCCTGAAGCAGTTGGATTGATAGAACAGTGGAAAGACCTTTTAAAGACTCAACTTTGGTGCCAACTAGGTTTCAATACCTTGCAGGGCAGGGGCAATCTTCTCCAGGAGGCCTTGTATGCTCTAAATCAGCATCCACTCTATGGTGCTGTTTCTCTCATAGCCAGGATTCATGGGTCCAGGAATTAAACTCAAAAAGAGTTTGCCTGGAATACAGGAGATCCTCTAAAGTGTCTCTTAGTACCACCATGCTCTGTGATTAAAGTCGATGGAAAATTGCAACAACCGAATTGAAGCAGAACTAAAAATGGCCAAGAATCTTCAAGAATGAAATTTTGGTCTCACCACCAGGGAAAGAACCATGGCCAGCTGAACTGCTTTCTGTGGGTATCAGAAACATGGGTAGTGGAAGATGCTAGTGATAAATATGAACTTCAACCCCATGACCAGTTACAGAAACAAGGAATGTAATAGTCATGAAACTTTCTTCCTCGTTTTGTTATGAATATGATTGTATAGGTACAAAAAATGAATATCTTTGTTTTCTTCCCTAACCTTTTCCCTTATCATATGAGAAGTTGTATTATATTCATGTAATCATGTTTAAGGATGTCATGTTTAAGAGTGAATATTGCCCAAGGTTTTTCACTTTATTCTGTAGGAAATTAATGCATTTTCAGTTGTATGCAGGAGAGTTGAACATTGTTAGGTGGAAATATATATATGCATGTCTGTTTTTGTTTTTACTTAGAGAATAAGTATGGTTTAAGGTAATGTGTGTGGTTGCAGAGTTGACAAGGGGTTGACTGTGATGGTTAGGCTAATTTGCCAGCTCAGCCAGGTAATTGTGCCCAGTTGTTTGGTCAAGCAAGCATAGTAGGCTAATTGTAATACAAGACATTTATGAATTTAGTCATCTGTGAGTTTACTGCATAGATGGCTGGTTATAACTATGATCAACCAGAGAGATTGCCATCAGCAATGAGTGATGTTTTACACAATCAGTAAAATGCATTAAAATGATTTCAGCATTCAGAGAGAATTTCCAGCTCATCTTTGGACAAGGAATGTCTCCCTTAAAATTATCAAGGGCCTTCATTGTACTTTCATCAGAGCACCTGGTTTGGAGCCTGCCTGTGGTATCTGGACTGGTGCATCCCCACAGTCATGTGAGAGAATTTTATAAAATCAACAGATATCTCCTGTTGATTCTGTTTCCCTAGAGTTCTGAATAATACACCCACTTATTGTCTAAGAGTGAGTTGTTCAACTTTCATGTCTTTGTGCTTATACTGGTTCTCTGCCCATTAATGGCTTCCAGCTTCATTCTATTGTGGTAAAGAAACTGCTTTGTATAATTTCAATCTTTCTGTATTTTGTAAGCATTGTTTTGTGACCTAGCATGTGGTCTATTCTGGAGAATGAGTCATTGTAAATAATGTATATCCTGTTGTATTTGGGCATAATGTTCTATATATGTTTATTCGGTCTCAGTCCTCTTTGCATTATTCAAGGTTTTTGTTTCTCTATTGACCCTCTGCCAAGATGTCTGTTGAATATTGACAATGGTGTGTTAAATTTCCCCACTATAATTGTAGAGGCATTTATTTCTCCACTTTGATTTTGTCATTATTTTTTCTATTTTTATTATGTATTTTATTCACTAAAACTGGGTATCTTACCTGTGAACAGAAGGCTGGAGGGTGATTGATTGTGAGCACTGGCAACCTGAGACATTTCGTACTGGCCTAAGAGGGAAGCCTGTTTTTCCTTGTTTATTTTTGTTGTTGTTGTTGTTGTTCTTTTTTCTCTTTCTTTGTCTCTTTTCTTTTCATTATTTTTTATCCTTAGTTTCTTTATTTCTTTTCTTTCTATCATTTTGCCCTCATTCACTGCTTTTCTTTTACACCATCTTCAGGTCTTTTATTTTAAATATTTTTTCATTTTTCATTTTTTTATTCCACCATTTTTATATTTATTCTTTTGTATCTTTTATGATATTTCATTCTTATGACTTATTTTCCTGGCTTTTAATCATTCCCTTTCTATCTTTTTTATTATTACTACTAATCATTTTCTCTTCTCTCTTTCCTTTTCTATGGCCTTAATATTTGCTCAAGGGAACACAGACAATCACAAGGGTATGGAATAAGTGGAAACAAGTGTCAAAAAGGAACCAAATGCAAAGCAAAACAAAATAAAACCCTACAGTAAAAAGAGAAACTACTCATCTGAATATGCCCGTCAAGATAAATAGATCCTTAGAAACAAAAAATTAAAAGCCACACAGGAAGACATGGCCCAGTCTAATGAACAAAATAAAAAACAGGAGGAGATGAAGAACATGGAAAAACTAATCAAGGATATCCAAACAAATATCATGAATCAACTTAATGAAGTGAAGAAAGAGATACAGGATATTAAGAAGACCCTGGGGGAACATACTGAAGAAACTGTAAAACATACATAAAAAGATATCAGAGGGGATTGTGGGAACATGGCATTGGTTAGCAGATAAGACTCGGTGTTCTCACAAAAACAATGGAGATCATGTCTAAAGCTGCCAGCAGGACCTGCTTGGGAATCAGCAGAACAGGACAGTACTTCACAACTCCCAGGGGGTTGAGGTACAGAAAGACAAAGAAGCTGAAATAACAGAGTTAGTAAACCTCCCAGGCCACAGGGAAGTGCTTCCCTCCCCACCCCCAAGATATTCAGTTGCAATAAAACCTGTGGTGCCCTGAAGCTTACTGAGAGTTGACCAGACATCTTCCACCCTGGCAGCTGTTACAAGGGAAAAAGGAGGGGAAGTCAGGGAGCTTCTCTTCAGTTAATTTGATCAGTGGAGCCCACTTTGAATCTCTGCTCTGACCAGATGAAAACAAAGGAATATCAAGAGAGACACATCTCTGTGGAAATGTGTGCCAACAAATGCCATTTGCTGGCTGGTCTGGAAATTATATGGACAGAAACTGGTTTTAGAGTTTTCTTTACCCAACCCCTTGGAGAAAGTCAACACCTCATTAGCAAGTCACAGGCACAATTTTTGGTAACTTCAGCTGGGCAATTTCAAAGAGTTAGGATAAGTTGAGCCAAATATCAAAGAACTGTGAAAAAATTATAAAAATAAGCAAGAGAGAGAAATTGGCCATCAGAGTAAATTCACTAACATATCAGATGCTTAGAAATCAGCAAGAAATTACAAGCCATACTAGGAGACAGGAAGAGATGGCCCAGCCAAAGGAACAAACCAAATATCCTGATGAGATTCAGGATTTGAGGCAATTAATCAAAGATAATCACACAACTCTTGTAAATTGTTTTAAAGAATTGAAAGAAAATATGACTAAAGAGAAAAAAGATATTAAGAAGACACTTACTAACAACATAAAGAAAAATTTGAAAGTCTGCAAAGAAAATTAATTTACATTATGGGAATAAAAGACATGATATATGAGATTAAAAATACAGTAGAGGCACATAAGAGCAGATTTGAAATGCTTGAAGACAGAATTAGTGATTTTGAAGACAGAACATATGAACTGGAAAAAACAGGAGAACAGAAAGAGAAGAGAATGGGAAAATGGAACAGGGTCTCACGGAATTGAATGACAATGTGAAACACAAAATCATATGTATTATTGATGTCCCAAAAGGAGACGAGAATAGAAAAGGGACAGCAAGAATATTTGAGGAAATAATGACTGAAAAATTCCCTAGCCTTTTGAAAGACATAAATATGAATGTCCACGAAAGGCAAAGCACCCCAAATAGAATACACATTAATAGACCTATCCTGAGACACCTACTATTCAGAATGACAAATATCAGAGAAAAGAGATTTTGAAAGCAGCAAGAGAAAAAACAAAGCATCACATAAAAGGTAAACTTGATAAGATTAATTGTTTACCTCTCGTCAGAAACCCTGGAAAAGAGAAGAAAGTGATATGATATAATCAATGTATTTAAAGAGAAAAACTGCCAGCCAAGAATTCTATACCCAGCAAAGTTGTCCTTCAAAAATGAGGGTAAGTTCAAAGTCTTCACAGACAAACAAAAACTGATAGAATATGTTATCAAAAAGCAAGAATTACAAGAGATACTAAAGGGAGTGCTACAGCCTGAAAGGAAAAATCAAGGGTGAGAAACTTGGAGAACAGGGGTGAAATGAAGAATATTAAAAAGGGAAAAAGTAAAGACTATAGTATGGTATGACAACTGAAAGCCAAAGGTCAGAATGAATGAAGTAATTAATGCCTTTACAGTTATAACATTGAATGTTAATGGCTTGAACTCCCCAATCAAAAGACACAGACTGATAGAATGGATTTAAAAATATGAACCATCTATATGTGGTCTACAAGAGACTCGTGCCAGATATAAGGACATAACCAGGCTAAAAGGGAAAGGTTGGAAAAAGATATTCCATGCAAATAGTAACCAAAAAAAAAAAAATAGCTGGAGTAGCAATACTAACATTGGACAAAAGAGATTTTAAATGCAAAACTATTATAAGAGATGAAGAAGGTCACTATATATTAATAAAAAGGTCAATCCAACAAGAAGAAATAAGTATTCTATATATCCATGCACCTAATCTCACTGCCCCCAGATAAAGGAGGCTCACACTGTCAAATCTGAAGGGAGAAATAGATGTTTCTACAATAATATTTGGAGACTTTCAATACAAAGCTCTCAATATTGGATAGAACATCTGGACAGAGTATAAATAAAGAAACAGAGAAGTTGAATAATATGATAAGTGAACTAGACTTAGATATCTATAGAGCATTGGACCCCAAAACAGCAAGATATACATTTTTTAAGTGCTCATGGATCTTTCCCCAGATAGACCATATGTTGGGTCAAAAGACAAGTCTCAATAAATTTTAAAAGTTTAAAATTATACAAAACACATTCTCAGACCATAACAGAATGAAACTGGAAATCAATAATGGACAGAAAATGGGAAAATTCATAAATATATGGAGTTAAAAAACACACTCTTAAATATCCAGTGGGTCAAAAAAGAAATTGGAAGAGAAGTCAGAAAATATCTTGAGGTGAATGAAAATGAGAGTACAACGTATCAAAACCTATGGGACACCACAAAGGCAGTGCAGAGAGGGAAATTTATAGCCCGCAATGCTACATTAAAAAAGAAGAAAGAGATAAAATTAAAGATCTAACTGTACATCTGGAAGAACATGAAAATGAACAGCAAACTAATCCCAAACCACGCCAAAGGGAAGAAATAGTAAAAATCAGAGTAGAAATAATGAAATTTAGAACAACAACAAAAAAACAATAGAGAGAATCAATAAAACCAAAATTTGGTTCTTTGAGAAGATCAAGAAAATCGACAAACACTTAGCTAGACTGACAAAGCAGAGAAAAGAAAAGACACAAATAACTAAAATAAGAAATGAGAGGGGGCACATTATCCCTGATCCCATAAAAATAAGATCGGACATAAGAGAATACTATGAACAACTTTATGCCAAAACACTAGAAAATGTAGATGAGATGAACAAATTCCTGGAATTACATGAGTCACTTATGATGATTTAGAGGAAACAGAAGAGCTCCACCAATCAATAACAAGTGAAGAGATTGAAACAGTCATCAAAAACTTCCCAAAGATGAAAAGCCCAGGACCAGATGGCTTCAAAGGTGAATTCAACCAATTATTCAATGATGAACTAATACTGATCTTGCTCAAGGTTTTTGAAAATATTGAACAGGAAAGAATGCTACTAAACTTACTCAATGAAACCATCACCCTAATACCAAAAACAGCTAAAGATACTAAAAAAAAAAAAAAAATGCAGACTACTATCTCTAATGAATATAGATGCAAAAATCCTCAACAAAATACTTGCAAACAGAATCCAAAATCACATTAAAATAATTATACACCACAATGAAGTGGGTTTTATCCCAGGTATGCAAGGATGGTTCAACACAAGAAAATCAATTAGCATAATAAACCACATTGATAAATTGAAGGAAAAAAATCATATGACCCTCTTGATAGATGCAGAAAAGGTATTTGACTAAAGTCAACATCCTTTCTTGATAAAATAAACACTCCAAAAGATAGGAATAGAAGGAAACTTTCTCAATATGGTAAAGTCCATATATGTAAATCATACAAACAGCATTGTACTTAATGGTAAAAGACTGAAAGCTTTCCTGTTGAGATCAGGAACAAGACAAGGATGCTCACTATCAGCATTATTATTCAATATCGTGCTAGAAAATCTAGCTAGAACCAGCCATTAGGCTAGACAAAGAAATAAAAGGCACTCAAATAGGAAAGGAAGAAGTAAAACTTTCACTATTCACTGATGACATGATCATATATCTAGAAAATCCTGAAAAATCCACAACAAAAACTACTAGAATTAATAAATAAGTTCAGCAATGTGGTGGGATACAAGGTTAATACACGAAAATCAATAGTGTTTCTATACAATACTGATGTGCAATCTGAGGAAGAAAGAAAAAAATTATAATAGCAACTATAACAATCAAATATTATGGAATAAACCTAACCAAGGACATAAAGGACCTGTATTCAGAAAACCACAAAACTTTGCAAAAAGAAATGAAGGCGGCTTAAATTAATGGAAGAGCATTCAGTGTTCATGGATTGGAAGACTAAATATTAAGATGTCAATTCTACCAAAACTGATTTACAGATTCAATGTAATCCCAATAAAAATCTCAACAGCCTTTTTTGCAGAAATTGAAAAGTCACTAATCATATTTATTTGGACGGGTAAGGGACCCCGAATAGCAAAAAATGTCTTTAAAAAGAAGAACAAAGTTGGAGGACTCTCACTCCTTGACTTTAAAGCATATTGCTTAGATTCAGTGGTAAAAACAGCATGATACTGGCATAAGGACAGACAGATTGATCAATGAAACTGAATTGAGAACTCAGAAATTGACCCTCACATCAACAGTCAAGAGATTTTTGACAAGGCTGTTTAGTCCACTGAGCTGGGCCATAACAAATTGTGCTGGGAGAATTGGATAGCCATATCCAAAAGAAAGAAAGAGGACCCCTAATTCACACCCTATACAAAAAAATGCTCAAAATGGTCAAGGACTTAAATATAAAACAACATCCATAAAACTCCTATAAGAAAATATAGGAACATATCTTCAAGATCTTGTGGTAAGTAGTGGGTTCTTAAACCTTACCCCAAAGCATGAGCAACAAAAGAAAAAATTGATAAACGAGACCTCCTCAAAATTCAACACTTTTGCACCTCAAAGGACTTTTTCAAAAGGGTGAAAAGACAGCTGATTCAATGAGAGAAAATATTTGGTAATCATATATCTGATAAGGGTTTAATATCTATGATATATAAGGAGATCATAGAACTCAACAATAAAAAGACAAAGTATCCGATTAAAAAATGAGCAAAAGACAACATTCTAAAGAAAAAATAAAAATGGGGAAGATACACATGAAAACATTTTCAACATCTCTAGCGATTATGGAGATGCAAATCAAAATTACAGTGAGATATCATTTCACACCTATTAGACTGGCTGCTATTAAAAAGTTGGAAAACTTTAAATATTGGAGAGGATGTGGAGAGATATGAATGCTTAGTCACCATTGGTGGGAATGTAAAATGGTACAGCCACAGTGAAGTACTGTTTGGTAGTTACCAATGAATTTGAGTATAGACTTCTCATTGGACCTGGCAATACCATTGCTTGGTATATTCCCAAAAGAACTGAGTGCAGTGACACAAATAGATATCTGCACACCGATGTTCATAGCAGCATTATTCATGATAGGCAAAAGTTGGAAACAACCAATGTGTCCATCAAATGATGAATGGATAAACAAAATTGTGGAGTATAAACATGATGGAATATTATGTAGTGGTAAAAAGAAATGAAGTAGCGAAACATACAAAAGCATGGATGAAACTGGAGATACTATGTTAAGTGAAGTGACTTATTTTAACAACCTAATATATTTCTCTTCTTTCCTTTATTTTTCTGTCTTCTGAATTCTGTTGCTTTTCTTTCATTCCACCACTTCTTGTTTACCTTCATTTTCCTTTTCATCTTTCTCCTTTTTTTTTTTTTTAATTCTCTTCTCATCTGTCTGGTCTT